>JBBPOL010000538.1:0-12180 GCA_038091435.1 Leccinum variabile | reverse complement strand
GAGAGAGAGTAAGTTTGCCACATTGACTCGGAGGGGAAGCATAACTCGGACGGTTGCTCCAAGAGGAAGGCATTGGATACTTGATAGGAAGTCTACAGTGGGAGTGAGCAGAGAGATTTATGTCTCTAGGCTACCATTGTACGGAAGCATATGGTTTACAAGCAGAACCAAGTTCGGACGGTTTTGAAAGGCACGTACTAGTAAAGTGCAAACGCACGTTCGTTAGTACGGTATACCCAAATGTTTGACATTACAGGCGCTCGGCATCGAAGAAGGGAAGGCAAGTATGAAAATTTACTGTAAAACGATCATGGGCTGAGCAGAAATGAAAATAATAATAATAATAGTAGTGCGAGTTCAAGAATAAATATCAATCAGAGTGCCTGCCACTGCCTGGGGTGCCATCGAGCGCAACGCGCGTGCTACAAAGGGAAAATAATTGATGATATCAACGGCGAGCAGAACAGCCCGAACACTGGCAGGCAGCGCCGCACCACAAGCAGCACCAGTGGCCACACTGTCCCCCCCTAGTACAGCGGCTGGTGTCGGGTGACTCAGGACCGTGCCTTGAATACTTATGTCCAAGAGTACTCACGGCCGCCCCTGTCGACTACCGCCCGAAAAAAATAAATTGGCCAGCTCAATTATATACGAGTACTAATAGTCGTGATCCGTCCTGCCAGGAAGCCGAAAGAATGGATAGCCAACACGAATACAAGTAACAACCAACAGCCGTCCCGCAACGCGGCGCTACCAAACCTCATAGACTCTGTTCCTGCATGTTGAGAGACGACTGTCAATGGGGTAAACGTGGACTGAACGCACTGGAGTTTTCTTCTCGAGCACGAAGGGTGTGCCCGAGGCTTTCTTCTTCCTTGTTGGCCGTAGCAAGCTGGTCACGAAGTTCTTGAGCAGATTTCTCTAGAATTGCTACAATCCTGATGGTCTCGTCTAATTGATCATCTGCTCATTGAGAGGCGATTGTCAATGAGGTGTGAATGAAGACAGAGAGAACGTACTTGTGCTTTCTTGCTGTGCGCGAAGGGACCGGTTGTCTTTGTCGGATGAAGCAAGCTGGTCACATAGTCGTTGAATAATATCCTCGAGACGCGTGATGCTGGTTGCTGACGAAAGTTAACAATATCATGGGGCAGTTAGCCGGCTAATAAACACACCTCTGCTTGCATTCCCAGCATGTAGGGGCTCCACCGTGGCTCCGAGATCAACTTTTTCCGACCTTGAGCAGCGGCGTTCTGGCTCCAAGAGAATCTGTTTGAGTCGAAAATGTACTAGTCAGTAATGACATCCGACAGAGGTTGTGAAACTGACGTTGGGTTGCCATAGGGGAAGGAAGTCAGAAAGATGTTCAAGGAAGATTTTCTGATCTAGATCTGGAGCGAACGCGATGTCGTAGTTCGGTGAGATGGCCGTAGGCAATATGAAACTGGAGTCAGGCAATGTAATGCATGTAAGGCGTGTGTGGGATATGGCGTCCCAGAGTGAGAACGACGAGTCTCCGGAGGCTACGATGAACCTGTCGTTGGGTGTCAGTGCAATAAAATTGGCGCTACCTGTAGGCTCGCGAATGTTCCATTTTGAGAGTGTTGTCCAGGTAGACACCTCGAGACAGTGAATGTAGCGGCTGTCACACAAGACGAGGAGTTGCTTGCCGTTGCTTGTCCAGGCGAGGCTTGCGTTCAACATGGAGTTTACGTAAATTGGCAAGTCTGCGAGGAGCCGGCCGTCGCGACTGTCGTAGACTCGGACAGACAGTTGCATGTACGTGGCAGCTGCGATGAGTCGTCCGTCGGGCGAGAACTTGACTGCGGACAATTCATAGTCATGTCTGAATGGGCCGAGCAATCGCTGGCCAGTTGAAAGTGACCAGACACAGACCGTCTGGTCAGCCGATCCGCTTGCGATTCTTGTTGAGTCGGGCGAGATGTCCACTGCTTTCACCTCTTTTCTGTGTGCTTTGAAATCGGTGGTTTTTTTGTGTTTTTTGGCGTTCCATACCGTCACTCGACCATCTTCCATCCCAACAACGATCCACTTTCCGTCCCGTGAAACTGCAGCGTCTTCAACAAAACTTCCAGTGTCCATTGGCTTGCCCACTTCCTTTCCATCCGCCACTCTCCATCGTCGAATCTTTCTTTCTCTTCCTGCGCTCACAACGTGTTTCCCATCGGGAAGAAACCTGACTAACCATATGGGTTCTTCAACCTCAATATTGATCGGGTCCGCGCCAACGATATTGGGGGTGATGATATTTCCACTCGATTCCTGAGGTTCCGTCAGTGTCTCGTTTTCAGTTCATCGTCTTTGCTTGCCGATGCACCTACCTGCTGTCCGTGTGGGCTGTCCACTCCACTCGGTCCTTTTTGTTTTGTCAGTTCCCCAGTGCACCAATGATGTATGTAGTACTCACTGCCCCCCTTCGTCAGGTGCACCTTGGAAGACATGCTAGGTTTGAGTGTGCTGCAAAGAGAAACCACTTTCGATGCGCAATCACCGCCCATTATTCCCACACTTGTAAGTCAACAAACTGTTACGGCTACACAACCTTAGTAAGAAATTCGCGCAGGTCCGTTTGCAGGGAGCGGCTCGAATTGACGCGAGAAAATCGTAGCAGTGCACTTTAATCTGTTCAGTTCATATGCACTCCAGCGAGGTACTTATAAACGGCAGGTATTCGAACATAACTTTGAGGACGGACAAATCCAAACAACAGCATTTTTGCTCGGTAGCCAATGGATGTTGTGCGTTAGCGACTATTAGTTGACTGTAATTTGAGAAGTTCCGCTTGGATTCCGGTCAACCATTATATATTCGATGTGTGCGCCGCTACGATCTGACCAACGCGCGAGTCACTCTCCAGGGTGCACGTAGCCTCCTAGGCCGTGGTATTGCTCTTGACTTCCAAATATGGCATTACGCGTACTGTTCCAACACAACTCCATCTTTCAGTGAGGCTCGCTCACAGCTCAGTGCCTCGGACGCGCAAATAAAACCAGAAATAATCTCAAACCATCTGATATACCACTTCTGTCTGCACGCCTGTATTCTGTTGCCATGATCCAGACCGGCCTCATACAGAGTGCGCATGATGATCTCGTGACAGACCTATGCTATGACTACTATGGCCTTCGTCTCGCCACAAGCAGTCTCGACCAACGGTAAGCTTTAATCCAAACGCGCCTTGGCCTTTTCCAACCGACTGTAGAATCAAAATCTGGCAGCTAGATGAGACTGAAGGGACATGGAGCGTAGAAGATGAATGGAAGGTCATATCAGTTCTTTGCGTTAGGTATCGTTCTTTAACCCGCTTTTTCGCATAGGCCCATGACGCTGCTGTTTCAAAATTGAGCTGGGCTCACCCAGAGTTCGGCACCATCCTCGCGTCCTGTTCCTTCGATCGGACCGTCAAAATCTGGGAACAGACCTCCTTTGCAGTCGGTGGAGATATTCAACCCAACGGATCCATGAATGTTCAAGCAGTGGCTTCCGGTAGCAATTCGTCGTCGAGATGGGTTGAAAGAGCAGTCTTGCTTGATGCGCGTGGTACAGTGAGGGCGGTGGAATTTGCACCGCACCACTTTGGGCTGAAACTGGTATTTATGAACGCCCATTCGAGAGTGTCACTCCATCTCAACCTTACCCAGGCAACCGTCTCATCTGATAACTACCTTCGGATATACGAATGCTTGGAGCAATCTTCGTTGGCTACTTGGCAGCTCTGCGAGGAGGTGGACGTCACAACGCTTCCGGCGATGTCGTCTCCGTCGTCTCTGTCAGTCGCATTTGCAACACCTACGCAGACACATGCAACACTCGAGGGTGCTTCTGCGTCCTTGGTTGCACAGGCACTTCAACAATCCCAGACCCCATTGCAACAGAGACCTGGTTTGGGTAACCGAGAAGCCGATGGTGGATGGTGTGTATCGTGGTGCAAAGAGAAATATTGGGGAGAGATCATTGCGGCGGGTTGTGGTATATCGGGGACTATCAAGGTTAGTAACCATTCTTAACCTTCCTATAGTTCGGAAACGAATCTTTCCAGATAATACAAGTATCTCCCTCTCGCCGCCCAACAACATTACTGACACTCGATCCAACCCCCTCTGGATCCGCCAAGCCATCGGAAGCTAACCTAGCGGCTGGACCATCCGGTGATGGGGAAGCACCAACACCGTATGCGATCACCTCCGTTGCGTGGGCTCCGTCTTGCGGACGGTCATATCATCTCCTTGCAACTGGGGGAAGAGATGGTCATGTAAGAATCTGGAGAGTAAAACCAGCTGACGAGAGCGACGATTCCGAAACGGACGGAGAACCAAAGTGGACAGGCACAATCGTAGCAGATTTTGACCATCACAAGTTTGTGTACCAGGCTCCTCTGTGTCTGCCTCGCTGATTGGTTCTCCCACTTGCAGGTCGACGGTTGGTCGCGTGGAATGGAATATAACAGGGTATGGGTCGTGATGCCAGTGCTTGCCTTCTTGAGTAGCTAATCTGGACCTCAGTACCGTTCTATCGTCAGCCGGCAATGATGGTCGCGTTCGGCTCTGGAAGGCCACGATTGGGAGTGTCTGGAGACCCGCAGGCAGCATTGGAGTTGAGCAATCGGAAGATTCGTCCGACGCGGACGCAGTTATGGAGGATAACACTATGGGCGAATAGGGTACTTTGGCATCCCCAACGGTCGACAAGATTGCGCATGCTGCCTCGAGCTGATACAAAGGAAAAATGTCGAGAATATTTATACCAGATCAGTGCGTGAACGGGTGCTGGCCGAGACAGATTCGACTTTCAATCATGACAACCGGATTGGTTGGGGCCGGAGGGCCGTCGGTCCGTTTTATCAATTCCCACTGGCAAGCCGTGGCGCCGGTAGCACAGAAATATCTTCGAGTCATCACTGCCAGGCGTGTACTATATATCGACAGACAAACCACCCGAGAGCGAGACGATTATGGCGCAATCTGGGTTATTCGCTTCCCATCACCGTCCGACAGCACGACTGACTTCCGTTGTCTCCCACCTCAGCACTCCACGCTACAAGATCGTTGTGAGCCGTAATCTTGGTCCCGATGTGATGCCATTGTTGGAAAGTAGGCATGAACTGGAGGTATGTTTGCACGCCATGCTTCGCGATGCCATCATTCGATCAGACTGGTTTAACACTACGGCTAGTTGGTTGTCTGGCCAGAAGACCGAGCATGCGGGAGGAAGTGGCTTTTGGACAATATCCCAGGTGCAACCGGGGTCATCGTTATGCCAATGACGGACAAAGTAGGTTCCTTGCGGAGGGGTTCCTTGTATGTGCTCAACTGCGTCGTCAGGTTGACTCGGAATTCCTGGACAAGGGTCAGTTCACAAAAACCACTCATGGGGTATATTTGCCTAGATAACACCCGTCATCCGGCGTACTAGCCGGATCTTCTCTTCGAGTCGTGTCGACGATGTCTGTTGGTTATGGTGAGAATACCCTTTCATCGTTACATGATGCCTAATCGTACCGCGGCGAACGAACATAACAGAACATGTTGACCTCAAGGCAGTTGCCACAAGAGGGCTTAGGATCGGCTATACCCCCGATGTTCTGACTGATGCGGGCAAGTTTATTTGCCTAATATCTGACTTCACACACTCATAAACCTTACTTGGTAGTTGCTGATATATCCGTGATGCTGGCACTGATGGCAGGAAGAAACGGTGGAATAGGGTACTCCCTCGTGCAAAATGGAGGGGTAGGTGGTTTGGTGAAAATGATCGAACTACAGACATGCTGATGGTCTCCATAGTGGCCTGGCTTCACCTGGGCGCCTTTTGGCCTTTGTGGGCCTCAGCTGAGCACGACAGCGCTTTCCCCGACACGCAAAATTGGTTTCATCGGGTTTGGTCGAATAGCTCAGGCAACCTTGTCACGGCTCGTGCCATTTGGCATCACTCATTGCCTGTATTCATCGAATCCTTCTTCCAAGCAAAATCTACAACGTGATGAAGATTTGCGGAAGAAGCACAACCTCAAAGCGGTCGCAAAGGTGGATCTCGAAGAACTGGCTCGCAAAAGCGACGTGTTGATTGTGCTCGCACCGGCAAGCCCTGGAACTCATCACGTTGTCAACGAAGCTTTTCTGAGAAAAATGAAGAACACAAGCGTCCTCGTAAATACGAGCAGAGGAACCTTGGTGGATTCTGATGCGCTCGCGAAGGCACTTCGGGAGGGATGGATCTGGGCAGCAGGGCTTGACGTCGTGGAGGGTGAACCAAATGTTCCGAAGGGTCACCCTTTGGTTCAGGAACCAAGGTAGGTCAAGGTAGTTGACGGTGCACTTGGCTCTCATTCCGGAACGCCGCAGATGCGTTATCATTCCGCATATCGGGAGCGCGACGCTCGAGACACGGAAGCATATGGCAACCTATGCCGCGCAGAATCTGATTGCTGCTGTATTGGGTGGTAATATGCCGGCTGAAGTCGATCTCTCGAGCATTTCCTGAAGATAAATATGCCAATCAGAACGTTGTGTGTAATAGTAATAAGCAACCGGGTGACGCTGACTAAGCGTTTCGTTGACTGAGATCCCGCCTCTTAAGTTTTGCCCAAAAAAAAATAAAATGAACTTGGACGCACGTTCTTTCCTCCTGCGACAATGACGAAGTTCATTCTCATTTCTGGAGGTGTGGTCAGTGGAATCGGCAAGGGCATCATCGGTGCGATGCCATGTCTCTCGTGTTCGTAGATCCCTGTTCACCATGTCGCGGACGTGCAGCCTCTTCGACCGGCCTCCTCTTGAAAACGGCTGGCCTTAGAGTCACAGCAATCAAGATAGATCCTTATATGAACATAGATGCTGGCACTATGCGACCCACCGAGCATGGTGAGATCGCAGCGAATGACATCTTGGTCCGGTCTCTGAGTATCTCACCAGGTGAGGTATACGTCTTGAACGACGGTGGGGAGGTAGACTTGGATTTGGGAAACTACGAACGCTATCTGGACATCACGCTATCGAGAGATAACAATATAACTACGGGTAAGATCTATCAGGAAGTGATCGAGAAGGAGGTCTGTTGTGCCCAAGTAGCTCGCTTTGCCTCATTGACCTTTTGCACAGCGAAGAGGCGAATATCTTGGTAAAACGGTTCAGGTGGGATTGTGATCACAATCGGCACGCATGAGAGCCTGACAGGCCGCTGGGCAGATCGTGCCTCATGTCACGAATGCTATTCAAGACTGGATAAGTCGTGTCTCGAAAATCCCAGTCGACCATTCTGGAGAAGAACCAGACCTTTGCATCATAGAGGTACATATGGTTGCTTCTTCTGATTGAAAACGCCTCAAAACATCTTGCCTTCAGCTGGGAGGAACTGTGGGAGACATAGAATCCGCCCCCTTTATCGAAGCCATGCGGCAGTTCCAGTTCAGAGTAGGGCACGAAAACTTTGCCCTCATACACGTCTCGCTTGTACCAGATATGCATGGCGAGCAGAAAACCAAGCCTACGCAGACGACCGTCCATGCTCTGCGAGGGTTGGGATTACTCCCAGATCTAGTGCGTCGCCATTTCTATGGAGGTTCTATCTCAATTAAACAAATTCGCACATCATAGATTGCCTGTCGATTACTGGGACCCAAGCAAGTAGAAAAAGCGACCAAGGAGAAAATTTCCATGTTTTGTCATGTCGCGACCGAGCAAGTGGTCGGAGTTCATGACGTGAGCTCCGTGTATCATGTCCCTCTCTTGCTTCAGTCCCAAGGAATCGTCGAGTATCTTCGCAAACGGTTAAACCTTCTAGCTTCCAGTATTCCTCAGGAAATGATATCTAAAGGATCATCTCTTGGTCTCAGATGGAAAAACATGATAAAAAGGTACGTCTTGGCATCACCGATATATTGGACATCGTCCTCTCAACCCGTCGCTCTACTAGCCAAGAACGGCTCTTCGATCAAGTTAAAATCGTCCTGGTTGGGAAATATACTGACCTCAAGGACTCGTATATGTCTGTTGTAAAAGCTCTTGAGCACTCTGCATTCCGTGTCAAGCGGGAACTCATCATTCAGGCTCGTTTACGTTCACAATTTTGCAGTACTTATGCGCTAACCGAGGAAAGAATAGTGGGTGGAATCTTCGGACCTCGAACCCCCCACTCAAGTCTCAGATCCTGCTAAATACCACGATGCGTGGCGTAGTATTGTGGGTGCCGGGTATGGTGTGCCTTTACTTTTCGTCAGGGTTCCACTGAGGTTGCTGGCCAAGGGGTATCCTCGTCCCGGGTGGGTTCGGGAAACGGGGAACAGAGGGCATGATCCTCGCCATCAAATGGGCACGCGAACAGAAAGTACCATTCTTGGGAATCTGTCTTGGGTTCCAGATGGCTGTAGTGGAGTGGGCGAGAAACGTGGTTGGCGTGCAGGGTGAGCCGCGACCTACTTGACGAATATCCTGGCTTTCGTGGCTTCGATTGACTCGATAACACAGATGCGACATCGACCGAATTCAATCCTGATACCGCTAATCCTTTCATCGTCTTCATGCCCGAGATATCGCGTACGCATATGGGAGGAACGATGCGTCTTGGTCTACGCCCGACGGTTTTCCAGCCTTGTGCTAACATCACCGACCCGGAGGCGTCTCCCCCTACCGTAAATGGCGACGGTATCGATCATTCGACGTCGACATGGTCCAAAGCACGCAAACTCTACGGAAACGCAGACAGAGCGTGGGAACGACACCGTCATCGTTACGAAGTGAACCCAGCAGAAGTCGCTCGACTCGAGGCATCGGGACTCACCTTTGTTGGAAAAGACGAGCGCGGCGAGCGAATGCAGATTCTTGAACTCAAGGACCACCCCTTCTTCGTGGGACTTCAGCCCCATCCTGAATTCTGTTCGCGTCCTTTGAACCCGTCCCCCCCTTTCCTTGGCTTCATTGCGGCTTCGTGTGGCGATTCTGTGCTTGATGAACAGCTGGAAGAACAGATGAAGTCCTTTAAGCCGCCGCATCCAGAAGACGTCATGATCAGCGAGGAGGCATTGAGGGCGAGCATGAGGGAGCGTCCGGTGAGCAACGGAGGCACGCCCAAAACTTTGCATGGATCGGATTAGTAGTCAAGAGAGCGAGAATTATGAAGATGCACGCCAAGGAAGGGCAGCGTCTAAATCTAACATAGGTACAAAAGTCCCACTATGTCTGGGACCGTTGAATCGAAGCAGATGTTTGCAATGACTGGGTCGTCGCCGATATGAGAGTACTCATCAACGGAAGGGGCCACCAAGCGTATCTCAGCCCTTCTTTGCATGACGTGGAAAGATAAAATGTGAAGTACGATGACGACCGCATTGGTACAACAAGAGAGACATGCATAGCACACCTCTCCATGGAGGAATTTCATTCTGTTCCAACGGTGACAACATAGATGTACCCTCGCCACGCATCCTCAATAACCATGCCTGGCAGTAGTGAGTGGCCTCCCGCAGACAGGTCGTCGACCGCTTTTTTTCTTACCATTCCAGCAGTCATTACACCACAACAGTGTTTCCCTTCCCAGCGATGCTCGACCCCGTGCAGGTGCCCTCAAGTACCTCCCCATCGAAGTCGTCCAGTACTGGCGCGGACTCACCCGGCCGTCATCTACCCCTCCACTGAGCCATCATATATCATCGTCCGCACCTCCGCCCACCGCGGCAACTCCTACACGACACAGGACCGCGCTTCGACATCCCACTTAATCATCAACGCGCAATGCCCGTGGTGCGTGGACCTAGCATTGGGTGTACGGTGTGCTGAAGTGACTAAAGGATCACGAGTTGCATACAGAAGGTGAACCTAACGTTTGGGGCGCTGCAAACGCAAATGGAATTGCTCCGGGAGGCCTGGGAGATGATAGATTTTTCACGCGACTGCGGTTACGCAAACTTGAACTTGAAGATGTAGCACTGGTATCGTGACCTAGACATTCGTGCTTGTACTATACGAGCCGACCAAAAAGGTCTTGACACTTGTGGACAAATTACGAACGTTGCATATCCGCGGAAGAATCAGGGGTTTCAGTGAGCAAGCGTCCGTAGACTGATGAAAGAACTTCATGTGAGTGGTGGTGTGAAGGTTATGCTGATGGGCGGCGTACCATCATGTCAGACACAAACTGACGAGTCTTGCACTTCTTAATGCCACCGCTTTGGCTTTTTCTTACGCTTATCCAGTCCTTCCCAAACCGAACGATTCTTGGACTTTGCCCTTCCAAGTGAAGAAGGGCTAGCAATCTTCAAACGGTCGACGAAGAGACCTTTCGTCTTCCTTGATTGGGTGCTCTGCTCGTAGGCCTCGACAAACTTCCTCGGAAGCCTTGTGAGAGTTGGTAATGTGACATTGAAACACTCCGAAGCCCATGTAGATACGCCCGCCAGGATGGCATTCGGTTGCAATCGCAACGAGGGTGTGAGGGGAAGATAATATCCAAGCAGAGACGCGGCCGTTCTCCGAACGTCGGCAGGGTCGACATGGCGCTGTATCTCTGCGGAAGCAGATTTCAAGCACTCGGGGGTCAAGGTGGACAAGTGCGATGAAAAGGAAGCCAGTTGGTTATCGAGAGTGGAGATCGGAGAGGGTTTTATGGGGAGACTAGTCAACTTCCAGTTCATGTATCCCACTTCCCAAGGCAACAACAACAAGTCTGCGCGGACGGCTGATCTCTTGTCTTTTTTGCATTTTTCGGATACGAAGGAATCGATGCCTCGAGCCATTCTCCCTATCCGATGGATATACAAGGCCTCCTTGCTTGGGATGCCAACTTGAATCACTCTCGTTACTCCAGAATAGTCCACCCCTCTTTCGCTCACGTCTGAGCTGACCAGCACGGTCGGTTTCGCGGCTTGGGTCATTCCAGTCTTGCGAAACAAAGCCCGGGTCCGAACTCTGTCCGACTGCTCTATTGTTACAATCTCCGTGGTGTTATCAGGTAGCACTTCTTCCGCCAGCGAACGCAACATCATCGAGAACAATTCTGTCATTTGGGTGGTGGGACAGAACACGATCACCTTTGAACTGGAACCGTGTACGAGTTGATCGAGTATCAAAAGTTTCAGGGCAGTGGGTAGTTGATCAGAAGCGGTTGTGCACAGGGTGTGGAACTGTTCGATGCGATGGTGCGTCGAAAGCTCGTCATCACGGGACACTGGAGGTTTTCCATGAGCCATACGCAAATGCTCCTCGTCTTGACCTGGTGTTTCCGATGAAGTAGCATCAATGAATGCGTGGTTCGGGGACAGAATCCATGACGAAAGTTGCTGGACGGCGCGGGGCATGGTCGCGCTGAAGAGGAATGTCTGGCGAATGGGAGATTGGGGGAGGAAGGAAACGATTGCATCGATGTCATCGCGAAATCCCATGGAAAGTAGTGTGTCTGCCTCGTCCAGAATCAACTGGCTGCGTGTTAGTGAAGGAAAGCATCGTCAAACACTTTGCCCTTACCACTGGACAGTTTCTGAACCCTCGCCGGAACTCGGGCTCATTGGTCAGGAGATCTCTCAGACGTCCAGGAGTTGCGATCACAAGGTCTCGTGATGACTCCATCCAGTCTTTCATCTGCTGGGCCTTCCCTGCGCCGCCAACCAGTAACTGGACTTGGAAACTTCTCTGGTGCGTTGTGAGCTTCTGCGCATTGTTTGCAATCTGTATGGCCAGTTCCCTCGTGGGTGCGAGAATGAGTGGGCCTGCAGAATTACGTCGGTATGCGAGTCTGGCGCGTTCTGCGATTTGGGGTGAAATTTCAAGCCCGGTTTTGATGGGAGCTAGATTCGCATTGTGTTCAACGTAATTGAGCCGGGACTCGATCGCAGGGATGATGTATGCAATCCCAGTACCAGTTTTTGATCGAACAAAAATGTCGCGGGTGACATTTGGTTCCTGTTGAATGTTTGGAGGGATAGCACCTTCACGAACGAGGAGACGTTTCTGAACTGAAGTCATCGTCTCAAGTTGAACCTTGAGCGTATCATCGCCTTTGAGATCATGACTTTCATTGAACACGCCTGCAAAAGCGTTGAGGTGTCGTCGCGGTAAAGCGCTGCAAAAGAGAAACCTGCACACAACACGTTGGATCATGAAAGAAGGACCGAAAAAAAAACACGTGCATTAAGAGGGAATCGAACCCCCGGCGGGTCGATGGCAACGACCC
>JBBPOL010000537.1:0-12187 GCA_038091435.1 Leccinum variabile | reverse complement strand
GGCGCCATACCACCAGGCCTCCAGACACCTTTAGGCCCCGGATTCTCATGAATCCCTTTCGCAGCACCCTCCACCTCGTCCGGCCTGCTGGTCGTGGCACCCGCGAGAAGACTAGGATGATTCACAAGCGCACTTCCCATCGCGTTCCCTCCTGGCATGAGTATGGAGCGAGCAGATGAGGAGTTGTTCCATACTCCCGCGGGCGGTATACGTTTTTCTGCCGCAGCATTCACCGTGAGCGGTGGGAAGTCCGTCGATTGAAGTGGGGGCGGAACTTGCTGCGACCGTTGTCCATTATTGCAGGCAGGGGACATGGTTCGAGAGTTGGTAGAATGTTCATGATGTCGATGAGTAGAATGCAAAGTAGGCTGTGGCTTAAGACCAACAGCCCAATCAGGTCTTGCGGGGAGTGGGTGTTGTGATGATGTCGACGTATACGTCCTCCGTGAGGACGACGACGTGGAGGATGACTATTAAAGAAAAGATGGTCAGTTAACCGTAAAAATACAAGGGATGGGAGAAAACGTGAGGGGACGACTCACGGCTGGAGACGACGCCTCGTCACTGGCTGGTGTTCTAGCACCAACATTTTTATTCGTGTTGCCAGCATGTCTCCTTACCGTTGAGCTTAAACGCGGTCCCACAACCTCACCAACCCCGCTGGGTCTGCTAGCATTGCCGTTTACTCCAAATCCACCCATACCTATACCAGGACCGTAACTCCACGCGCTCCGAGCAGGCGGGGCGCCTCTGGGCTTTGGTCCCATCGGTGGAGATTGCTGACCAATGACCCCGTTGTAGGGTCGGTTGGCGCCGTATGGGTCGTGTGCAGTATTGTATTCAGGGGAGTAATGTACTGGATTCTGAGCCGGGGAGGGAGACGGTTGCATGGGATGCAACGGAGGGGAAGGGTAATAAGGCATCGGATAGGGTCCATAAGGAGGGGCGGGCGGCGTGTAACTCGAATATTGGGAAGCAGGGGGAGCGATGGGAGGAGTGGGGGCATGTATCTGTCGGTGCTGGGTAGGGGGGTGAGTAGGTGGTGGCGAATGCCAAGGATAAGGTACGTAAACGCCCTGATGCTGATGTGGTTGTTGAGATGAGTAAACGTCTGCCTGATTAGAGGGACTACCAGAATCTGCATTCTGAATGGAGTTCTGAGGGTGGGGGTAGGGGTATGCGTAGTAATGATAGGGAGGGATGTAATTCGGCGCAGGGGGAGTTGGTTGTGGGTATGCATAAATGTATGGGTTACCATAACCAGGAGCCTGAACTGGAGCCTGTGAAAGATCGTAAGGCACAAAGGCCGGCGAGGGCTCATACAGCGTGGGGTATTTGAAAGATGACGGAGATGGGGCTCTCGAATCACGAGAGCTGTTTGAACCGTTGAAGCTTGGCCCAGTAGAGCGGAGACTCCTCGATGACGAACCATTGGAGCGGCGGCCATCCTTTTTGTCACGTACGACGGGACCAGACCACTCGCTTTCCGTAGTGGGAGAGCTTACCGAATCGTCTATGTCGCCCGCGCTACTGGTTTCACCTGCGCTCGTCACTGAACCCGATGTGAGACTGAGAGTGGAAGAGCTTGCACTGATGTCCTTTTCCTTCTTCTCGTCAAAGCCCATGAATATCCTAGACCGAGCTTCGTTATAAGCAGCCTCTCGTTCGGCGATGGTCTTGTGCTTCTTGCTGCTCCCAGTGGCATTACTCCGCCCGCCAAGGCTTCCAGTTTCGGACGGTTCTGGATCGGAGAGCTCGGCATCCTCACCAGCCACAGATCCAGCTTGCGAATGGGTTTTGGGGCGCTGGCGGTCTGTGGGCGTTCGACGCATGATTTTAAAAGTGGGCTGCATGGGTGACTGGGCGGGAACGAGCTCTGCGATGCGGCGAACAGGTCTAGAGACATGCGTGTGAGTGGTTCGAGGACCGCTGGGTCGGAAGGTTGCACGACTCACATTCTGCTCTCCAGTGCAAGTCCTACGCTGATGACTTTGGTGATGGGGTCAGTTTCTGGCGCCAGCTTATAATATGAGGAACATCTGTGCACGAGAAGCCTTTGATAAGAGGTGTTTGGCATCAGATCAATGGAAGGCCTATAGAATTGATGTCGTTAGCAAACGCTGAAACATTGTGCACAGTGACGCCGTCCCACGGTCGCGAGAGAGACATCCGTAGTGGAAAGAGATGGGGAGGACAAACCTGCGATCGTTGATTAAACATTCCATCTGCTCGCCGAGCTTCAGGACGTATATCCTATCTTTACTTTTGAGGGCCTCGACGATTTGAGGATCGACGTCGGGGAGAGCGCTAGCATTGATACTGCCCGAATCTAACTCGGCCAAGGGTTCTGAATCGGAGCGGGGGGGAGACTGTACACCGGAGGGGTCGAGGGGAGAGGAGGAGAGAGGGAGAGAAAGGAGGGAGGAGTGGAGATCTGGGTTGGAGGGGTGGGGCATGGCGGGCCGGGAGAGGATTGAGGGGGGCGGGGAAGGATACATGATGGATGTAGATTTGAAAGAAAAAGGGCCTACACTAGTGGATATGATGCATGCGGGTAATTCACTTAGGTCTAGGGGGAGAATAACACAACAGTCGAGCAAGAACACACAGGCTCGCGTGGGAACACTTTTCTCTTTGACACGGCAGTGCAAGTTACTACTACCGCATTGAATTATATATAGGTACTACATCAGTCCTAGTGAGACAGTCCCTTCGTCGACGCTGGGTAAATGACCTGATAGATATTATACCCAAGGCTGTGCGACATCCGTCAGCAACGTCAACACCTTAAAGTTAATCACGCACCAAAACACAAAGATGCAGCATCCATACATGGCCAGCGCCAACGAGCTCCTCCTCAGCGTCCGACTCACGCTCGGGTCATCCTTGGAAAGCTGTGCAAAAATGTCGCATCACCCCCAACAAGGTACGTCGCATGAGAAAGTGTCTCACCTTCCAGAAGAAGAGGCCCGGAAGAATAAATGATATCGTCGTCGACCCGGTGGATCCAACGAATGAGAGTACTTCCCATATCGGCGAATCAGTGCAAAGTCATTTTAACAACTCTCAGCCAACTCACCCATCTGTAAATCGTCCACATGGTAAGCGATGAGGAAGCTGAACAAGACGATCGCTCCAGTGAGGAGCGTATGCTTCAGCGGCGGGATGTCTCCGCCCGCGTGCTCGTCAACCTCCACCTCTTCTTCCTCTTCTCCTGTTGACCGCTTAACCACGGCTCCTCCGTGGAAGATCTTGTCTAAGCTGTTGCGACATGGCAACACTTGAATGGGATAGGAGAACCCAATAAGGATCACTATAGCAAGTTGCCCGACTGCGATGAACAGCGACGTGGAAGGGTACATCGCAATGATGTTTGCACCGACCTAACAACTCATTAGCAAAGCTGGTAACAAAATCTAATCACCAACTGACTTTAGAACCAAAGGTCAGGTAGCCAAATACTGCAATGATCTCATACACGATCACAGCACTTCCGATGGACGTGCCAATGACCATGTTGATGCGCTGTTGTGAGTTGTTCCGCAGCTCATTGTAAATGGGGAATATCTGAGTTGTCGTCAACACTCAGGCTGCAGCAAAATCAACGACTGTGTCTTACATTGTGTGCGCACGTGAACGCAAGCACTTGCACAGGGAAGGTGCTTACAAAGTTGGGCGAGAAACGGATCAAATGAACCTTTCCCGCCGGCGTAGCACCTTTCAGCGGTCTGAAGTAACATGTAATGACGATGATGACCAAGTATACTGACGAGGTTGCTTTGAGGAACAATGGTGAATAGAAACGGTGTGACTCACCGACGGAGAACATTGCAACGTAACTTGTATATCTAAGATGGTCTAGCTTGCGAAAGAACGAAAGGGGTACCAGTATCAACATGATGATGATGAGCCAGTTGTGACTAGACAAGGCCCATTCAGGGGGATTCGTGTCCGGCGAAGTCAAATCATGGTATATGGATTCAACAACATTAGGTATCAGTGACTTGATGACGATAAGATAACTAGAAAAAAATTCGATGGACTCCTTGCATACACTTTGTGTGAATACCTACCTGATGCAAACGCCAAAACACTTGATGGCTATGGCGGTATCGAAGAAAACAGCGGCCTGAGGGAATGTGATCTGAGAGACAGCAAAGAACGAACTTCGTCGATGCGGGGTCGAACGCGCACAACGAGTGAGTAGGTACAGGCCAAAGCTACCAATGACACCAGAAAGTGCGCATGTGATTATTCCTGGAATAATGCCTGCGGAAGCCATGGCCTAGAACAGGCGATCAGTACGTATCTTGAAGTGCGCAGGAAACGAAGAACTGACCAGAGGAAATGTGAGCATACCTA
This sequence comes from Leccinum variabile, assembly GCA_038091435.1. Lineage (NCBI taxonomy): Eukaryota > Fungi > Basidiomycota > Agaricomycetes > Boletales > Boletaceae > Leccinum > Leccinum variabile. The sequence continues at coordinate 7,825 of JBBPOL010000537.1, read as the reverse complement.
GAAATTGGGAACCATACTTCAATCTCTGACCACACGACCAAAGAAATGACGCACCGCTCCCGATGATCGTATTAGAGAGGTTGCTGACAGAACTGACGATGGTTGCAGGTCCTTCATTTGGTCCCGGGAGGGCTTCCGTCCCAAGCAGAGTAGAGTTCTCGCTGTCTTCTGCTTGATTGCACCCCGTGAGAGCCTCAGAGGTCTCTACAGCTCCATAGGGTGACATCCTGTCGTACGACCTTGACTTGAATCAAAGGAGGGTGTTGGAAAAATGCTAGTAACACGAATCTGTGTAGGACAGATATAACTTGGTGGGAGTGGGAGTCGAAGAAGGAGTGCCACCCACGCTGGTTTGAGCTAGTTCTGATAAACCGCTTGTTTACCACCACGTTGTCACCCTATTCCTCTTCGGTCCGGATCAAGTATTTCAAGTCAATCATTAATTCAGGGAGCGAATAGCGAGATTCTTAAATAAACTCTACAGAAAAACAATCGTCTCATGCGGGACAACAGAGCAAACGACAGAACAGAACGAGTGCAGACGGACTGGAATACATCGCGAGTTAACTCCATTAAGAGTCAAAGCAAAACAGCGAGAAGAGATAAGAAAGGAAAATGCATGCACTACCAAACTCAGTATCGAATCCTACTCTGACTGCTACCCAGTCTGCCTGCCTCCCTTTCCCGCTGGCGGGCATGCGTTCTTTGTTGTCTCACATCGGCCATCATTTGTCTCGCAACAGGCGATAGCTCTGAAGATGATGCCGAAGAGGCTAGGTCTTGCAGGTAATGTGAGAGCGGTCGAACTGGCGTGATGAGTTGAGGGAGGCGAGACTGCACGTCATTCTCCTTGCTATGAAACCCAAGGCCGGCTGGAACCTCAATCTCTGTCGACCTAGGTCTTAGCAGAACCCCAGGTTGTAATGAAGGTGGGTGTTGAGATGGAGAACGGGTGGTAGGTTCGTGCCTCGACTCGGCGGATATACTTGAGGAACCCGATGCAGATCTCAACTTGGGTATTTGGGAATGCATCTCACGAGGTCGGGCATCGACGCCAGCTTTGATATCAGTGTTTGACTTGAAACCCCAGACGGGCCCTATACTCGGATGCCGTTCCGTTGCAAGGTGAGAGTCGTCGAGAGCACTCAGAACTGGTGATGGCCCCGCTCTCTGCCGCGATGGTATTCTGGATGGCGGCCGAGGCCCACGTGGACCTCCGCTGCTTTGTCCAGTATGTTGGGAATCAACAGGAGAGAATGTTTCCTCCTCGTCTTCGGGCTGTGGCGATAAGAATACCGCAGCGATTGGAGACGAGGGAGGAGACCTGCTTGCATCTGAGGAAGGAGAACAACGTCGCCGAGTGGTAGGCGAAGTAGGTTGGGGGATATAGATACTGCTGGGACGGGGGGGAGGACAGTGAAATTGTTTGTCGCTAATGAATGATTCGGCCGAAAAGCGTCGATAGTTGGGAGTAGTCGTCTTGAGCTGAGGAAGCCTAGAAGCCGGACTATGGTAAGCCTTCTTATCCCCAAGGAAACCAAATATCTGGGAGGCTCGTTGGGGTGTTGTGGAGTTCCCCTGTGACGAATTGGATGTTTGAGGTTGCGCGAGGTCAACGGAAGCGCTGAGCTCGACTTCGAGTGAAGAAAAAGTCAACTGATTGGCGGCTGATGTGTCGCATTCGATGGGGAGCGCAGCTCTGCCATCGATGGAATCAAAAAGGGTAAAATGTGTGTCGTCGGGGGTCTGGGGGCCAAGGGAAGACTGTGAAGAATTATCATCGATCTCACTAAGGGTCTCATCAGTACCCATGAGATAACAATATGCATTGGACACTCACCCAAGGAACTTTTCTGCCCAGGATATATCCCCCTCCATGCTTGTATTTCTCATGTGTGAACACGGATGTCCAAGCAATTGTCGCAAAGTCGATCCAGTGCGATGTCTTTGAACATACCCCTCCTTCTGTGGTGAAGGGGTGTTGGAGAAGAGAGCAGAATTGAGGTGACCTTCATCGTCGTAATGCACTAAAAGACTCGCTACCGAAGGGTCCTGACGGAGCAACAGCAGGCGACTATTGTCTCGCGGTGTGATGGGCACACTCTTGGAGCGCTGGCGGGCCGAGTCCGCGACCGACCGTTTTGGGGTGAAGGTCGGATCCATTGGAGGGTATGCATTCGGAAACTCGGTACGACTGTGAACTGTCCGGCCATGGATGGTCACGGAATATGTGCTACGAGCAGAGACACTAGCTACGCTCGTAGACGATGACTTTGGAAGAGGAATAACCGTGTCAATGGAGTACGCTAAATGGGCGGAGGTGAGAATCAGACGAATGAGGTACCGATGAACTTACGGAGTGGGGGCAGAGAACTAAGCCCAGCCTGCGTTTCTGATGGAAATCGACCGGATGAGGAGCGCAAAAGGCGGTTGACCGCTGCCTCTGTATCTTCGACCTGGGACGGTTCGTGGTGTTCTGAGTGAGTATGATGAGAATCCACCGCCGACCGCTTCTTGGATTTCCTGCTACCGATCGAGAAGAATTTTTTGAATAAACGCATTGTAGTCGTGTCAAATCGTTAAGTCTCAAACGTTAATGAGCGTAATATCGTTGAGAGAGAGAAAGAGAAGAAACCTTCAACTATTACCAAACAAATGGACAAACAACGCGTTGTGTCACGTGCTGAAATAAAAACACTTTCTTGCAATGTCCCTATCTCTGGAAGTCTTGGGAAGTACAGTACGAGACTTTTGCATGCTGGAGCGCAATTTTTTGGCGCACCTCAAGCTGGTCTTGTTGCTGTTGCTCCTATTGTCGTCCACTTTACTCGGAACACGACTCTCAAGTTCTACTCCTGACAGGGAAGAGACTCTTGGTAAAGCCAGCTTGCCCGTAGCAATCCTGGAGCTCGTTGCTGCTTTGGCCACTATCGCCGCCGCTGTTTGGGAGTACCACAGCGGAGTGAAAGACCTGCGGAGAGTGAGAGCCTTTTTTGCTGTATCAAGGTGAAACACTTTGTCTTGATCATTGGCAACGGTGCGGCCTCATGCCACAAATTCGCAGGGTACATTTCCCTATCATGGTGGGGGTGACAGCCATGATCGTCGCGACCTGTATTGTCTACCTTGTGTACGGCGGATGAGATATGCGGGGAAGTATTAGCATACTACCGGGGATGTAGGTCACGTGGTGTAAACTGTATGAAACCATCACACGAGAAAGTACCCACTCGCCTTTGTGGTTTCTTCATTCCCCCACGATCCTTCCTTCTTTCTCTTCTCCCATCATGAAAATCAGCAAAAAGATCGAAAAGTCCACTAAAGAGGGCAAGATATGGTGGTCTTTCGAGTACTTCCCTCCTCGGACAGCCCAGGTCTGCATTGTCTCGCCATCCCCTCGATAACACATGCTTCATCTTTCTTAGGGTCTCCAAAACTTGCTCGATCGTATAGAGCGCATGCGGGCACTGGGCCCCGAATTCATTGATATCACTTGGTTAGTCTCCTTTTCCGTCCATTTCGTCGGCGTCCTGACTTTGCCACAGGAACGCCGGTGGTCGGACGTCTGATCTCACATCAGAGATGGTGAAGACCTGTCAAGGCCTCCTTGGCCTCGAGACTTGCATGCACTTGACATGCACCAACATGCCAGAGGAAAAGGTCGACATCGCCCTCCGAGTACGTCATATTCAACAAGTCATTCCTCGTAACTCAGAGCAACGGTGTAGGAAGCAAAGCAACATGGATGTCGTAACGTCCTTGCCCTCCGCGGTGACCCTCCTGCGGGAAAAGATGAATGGGAAGCTGTCGAAGATGGTTTCGTCCATGGAATCGACCTCGTCAAACACATCCACAAGGATTACGGCGACTACTTTGACATAGCAGTGGCTGGCTTCCCACAGAATCAGCTTCTCCCCCCAGACGAGCGCGACCTCGAGATGAAATATCTCAAGGACAAGGTCGACCAGGGCGTCGATTTCATCTTCACACAGATGTTCTATGACGTCGATGTCTTTATTGACTGGGTCAAGGCTGTCAGAGCAGCTGGAATAACAGTTCCCATCGTTCCTGGCATTGCTCCTATCCAGACTTGGAATGGCTTCTTGAAGGCAACGAGCCTTGCCAAGACCAAAATCCCACAGTCCTATATGGATGCTTTGGAACCCTACAAGAACAATGACGAGAAGGTCAGGGAGATAGGTACAAAGTTGGTTGCAGAGATGTGCCGCAAAATCCTCAGTGCGGATCTCGGTATCAAAGGCCTTCACTTCTACACTATGAACTTGGAAAGGGGTACCAAGATGCTGCTCGAGGAACTTAACCTGGTTCCGCGGATCGAGAACATCAAGCCGCTCCCATGGAGACAGGTACAACTTAACCCTACTGCGCAGTCGATTCTAATTCGGGCCTGTTCATAGTCACTCACACCAAATCGTCGACAAGAGAACATTCGTCCGATATTCTGGGCAAACCGGGCCAAGTCTTACTTGTCGCGAACTGAGAACTGGGACGAGTTCCCTAACGGACGGTTTGGTGATGCTCGGAGTCCTGCATACGGTGAACTAGATGGATATGGTGTCTCGCTGAAGCAAACGGTGCGTGGGTTGTGCGCACCCCTTTTAGACCATTGCTGAGATACTTCTCACCACACAGAAAGAAGAAGCCCTGAAACTTTGGGGCGCCCCCACATCCTTTGCTGACATCGCTGACCTCTTCGCTCGGTTTTGCGAGAAGCAGCTCACTGCCCTTCCTTGGTCAGATCAGCCGGCTTCCTCAGAGACCGCCGTTATCGCTTCAGACCTATCAAAGATAAACCGGCTCGGCTTCTTGACTATCAATTCCCAACCTGCCGTCAACGGTGCAAGGAGCGATGATCCCAAGTTTGGCTGGGGCCCAAGCAACGGTTACGTTTACCAAAAGGTCAGCATGCTCTTGGTCGTATATTACATAGCAGGCCTGTTAACGTTCTGTGGATTTAGGCGTACCTGGAATTCTTCGTACACGGTGACTTGTTAGAGTTGCTCATATCTCAGATCGAGCGCGACCCGAACATCACGTACTATGTCATCAACAAGCAGGGCGACCTACGGACAAACACCCACTCAGATGGACCTAATGCCGTCACCTGGGGCGTCTTCCCTAACAAAGAGATCATTCAACCCACCATCGTCGAGGCCATCAGTTTCATGGCGTGGAAGGTGGGAACTCGACTCGACTCGTGATGGGTTCATTCAAACTGACGTGAGATCCTCAGGACGAGGCTTACGAGCTGGGCTTGAAGTGGGCCCACGTGTACGATGCTGGTTCACCGTCGCGCAAGCTCATCGTGAATACCGTGAACGACTCTTACCTGGTCAATGTGGTTCATAACGACTTCAAGGCACCAGACGCGATATTTGCACCCTTCTTCAAGGCTGGCGAGCAGTACGCAGCTTCGCACCCACAGCAGAACGGCGCGGCGACGACGAACGGCCTCGTAAACTAACTGTGGCCCCTGATTTTCCTTTTTTTTTCTTCCCTGGCCTCCTTGGTCATTTCCCTTGCACTCAGCGAACCTTGTTTTCATTTCCCCGGAATGAGGCAACTCACGACACTCATTACATTACGGGTTCAACCCCCGTAGTACTACATCATCAATCTCACGATATCCACTCCCCCTTGTATTCTTTGCATCAACTGCTAGATCTTTTGTATCACCCACCGCTGCATCAACTGCATACATTTTACACAAACGTCGTCTTCCTATATAATTTTCCCCCGTGAGACGTTCGGAATCGTGTACATTCTACGAGCGCCTTAACTTATACTCTCCTACGACGACATTATGTAAGTCACGTACAATCCGTCGTCGTTGCAAAGATTACAATGAGCCGTTACACACACAAAAAAAATCAGAGTAGGTCAGAAAAGAAAAAGTCCGTGTTGGATGGAGGAGGACCAGCCACCAGTCCACTAGGTATATCGACTTTTTCGCCCGTAAGGTCTGCGATGGAGAGTCACGTCAAGGTTCGAGGATCACAAACGAGGCAACATGCGTACCGAGAAGTTTGATTTTCAGACCGATCTCGGTGAGCGCTTTTATATATCCGGCAGTCTCGTCGGAAGTGACGTGTCCACTGTCTCGCCGGAGCATGTTCAAGCCGTCCGTCCAATCTGCCCACGTTGACTGATCAGTGGCAATTTGATCCGCCAACGATCCTTCGTTTGCGGTCAACAGGGAAAAAGAAAGTGGCGACGGAGTGAGGGAGTTGGGCAGATCGACATGGTTATGCAGACCGCTCGAAGGAGGAGTACATGACCCGGTCGAAATTTGGCTGATTGCAGCGATTTCGATGCGATCTGGAAGGTCTTCCAGTCCGCTTCGAACTTCAAACTTGGCGGGACTGTCGACGTAGTGTAGACACTTGTAACCGCTGTCCTAGAAGCCTATGTGAGTACGCGGACAAGGTGGTCAAGAACGAGAGAGAGGTTTCCTACCAATCGAATAAACCTCCAAGGTGCACTGGGTCGTTTGACTGATTGTGCTGGAGGAACACCGTTGATGAACCAGGCACCTTGCAATAGGCACTGTATCCGTTGTTGGCGAACAAATTCTGCAGACTCTCTCATAAGCTTTTCCTTCAAGTTTCTGTTCGACATGAGCGCAGCTCCCCGAGCGTGCAGGGGACCGTACGCACCGGACCGGTACCTTGCTCAACAAATCGTCCTCAGCCTCGAGCTCTTGCATTTGATGGTCTCGGACTGCGCGGTATTCGCATTCCAAAAAGTCTTGTTCAAGTGTATGCCAAGGTTTCGCAGTCTCTCTTTGTAGCGCTACTTTGATCCTTTTTGACGGCGATGACATGTCAACGGATGTATCAAATGAGGAGACAATAAACCCACTGGCTGCGAGTCAGCGCAACGATCCGACCAAAATCATCACCGGCAGATCCACTTTCGCTCCACATGCGCAAAAAGAAGTGCATGGCTAACGTGTGCACTTTGTAGAAATTAAGAAAGAAGGGCTGAAAAGTGGTTGGTGTCGAATCTAGAGGATCTATCAGAATTTTGAAAGAACCGAGCAAAAAATATGGATCCACATGCTGGTGCAAAGATAGCCCAATGTTCGGAAAGAAGCTCGACGATTTCGTTGGACGCCGTGGCTATCGCACAACGGCGCTCCTTGGGTCGACTTAGTTGCTCAAGAACAACCTGGTTTGATATCAGCGTAAATTATGTGATAATCCACCGCATACATAATACCTTGGAAAAAAATTCTGGGTCGTTTTGGACAAAGTTGAACAGGCATTCAAGGCCGAGAAGGCCGACTTCCTGGAATTCTTCAATAATATTCTCGGTGGAGAATCCAAGCTTGGTCCATTTGACTACTTGGCCGTCTGGGTCGACCTCTTCATGAAGTTTGCTGCTGTCCCAAACGTACTGTAATAGGGAGTCATGTGTTGGTTCTGCCTGGGGTTCTACCAATGTAGTTTTCTTGCGGTACGTTACTCGGGTGATGTTTGCTTGAAAGTCCAAAATAGAAGACGACAAATCGTCAAAGACATGAGACGACATGAGACGCTGGAGGCATCTTTGAGTCAGTGAGTCACTGCGAGGATAATTTTGACATACGATGACAGCCTTGCGGACATTGAGATGTTCGAGTTCGGAAACAAATTCATCCCATCTAGCGTCGTCCACATGAGACAAGAGGGAGTTTATGAGCATCAGGCTGGAAGTATGATGAGTGGGTGGGTTCGGTGCAATACGCAAGGTCGATACGTGCCTGTTTAATGCCATGGCAGTATCAGCGCTTGCTAGGCGGTTGATGACGGTCTCCAAAGAG
>JBBPOL010000536.1:0-12189 GCA_038091435.1 Leccinum variabile | reverse complement strand
TGTGACACGCCAGGGCCCGTCGACCCCGTGCCATGCCGAATACGTATACTACGGACGGGCCCACCCTCTCAAAGGAATCCCAAGATCGTGTGACACGCAAGGGCCCGTCGACCCCGTGCCATGCCGAATACGTATACTACGTACGGGCCCACCCTCCCAAAGAAATCCCAAACTCGTGTGATACGCAAGGGCCCGTCGACCCACTGTGAAGCCACATTCGTATACGTCCGTCGACCGAGTATGACTTGGAACACGTATACTAAGGACGGGGCCGCCATCTCGCAAGTGGACCGAGATCGTATGACACGCAAGGGCCCGTCGACCCGGTTTGATGCCGAATACGTATAATACGGACAGGCCCATCGACCGAGTGTGACTTCGTGCACGTAAACAACGGACGGGCCCACCCTCTCAACGGAATCCCGAGATCGTATGAAGCACATGGGCCCGTCGACCTCGTGTCATGCCCAATACTTATACCAAGGACGGGCCCGACAGCTCTGAAGTGGACCGAGATCGTGTGACAGGCAAGGGCCCGTCGACCGAGTGCGATGCCGAATTCGTATACTACGGACAGGCCCGGCATGTCAAAAGGAAGTGGACCGAGATTATATGACACGCAAGGGCCCATCTACCCAGAGTGATGCCGAATTCGTATATTACACGGACAGGCCCGGCATGTCAAAGGTTTGTCAGGATTGTATGACACGCAAGGGCCCGTCGACCCAATGTGATGCCGAATACTTAAACTTCGACCAGTGTTCTTTCGACCGCCCTGTCAAAAGTGTACCGAGATCGTATGACGGGCAAGGACCCTTCGACCCGGTATGATGCCGAATACGCATACTACGGACAGGGCCCTGGTCTACAAAGTGTTCAACTGCTTGAGACAATCAACAATTTCCAGAGCCACAGCAGACACTGGACATTTCTTAGCAGAACAGGGCCTGAGTCCGAATCCTGGTGGGAACAAAATGAGACAGCAGAAGATGGAGTCTCGGAAGCCGAGTCAGCGCTTATAAGTAGGAGTTCCGTAGCCTCTCCTTAGGTTTTGGAGAAGCCTCCGTTTCCAGGGTTTCAATGGTCGATGGCGGAAGAGCGTGTGGTGATGTCTGGAAGTTCTGGCTCAGGTAGACGGGATGATCACCAGGCTAGAGAGACTTGCACCGCCCGAGAATTATGCCGAGATCCAAGGACATTTCTTAGCAGAACAGGGCCTGAGTCCGAAGCCTGGTGGAAACAAAATGAGACAGCAGAAGACGGAGTCTCCGAACCCCAGTCAGAGCTTATGAGAAGGAGTTTCGTAGCCTCTCCTTAGTCTTTGGAGCGGCCTCCGTCTCCAGGGTCTCAATGGTCGACGGCGGAAGAGCGTGTGGTGATGTCTGGAAGTTCTGGCTCAGGTAGACAGGATGATGACAAGGCTAGAGAGACTTGCACTGCCCGAGAATGATGCCGAGATCCACAGACATTTCTTAGCAGAACAGGGCCTGAGTCCGAATCCTGATGGGAACAAAATGAGACAGCAGAAGACGGAGTCTCCGAACCCCAGTCAGCGCTTATGAGAAGGAGTTTCATAGCCACTCTGCAGTTCTTGGAGAGGCCTCCGGCTCCAGGGTCTCATTGGTTGATGGCGGAAGTGCTTGTGGTGATGTCTGGAAGTTCTGGCTCAGGTAGACGGGATGATGACAAGACTATCGAGACTTGCACCGCCCGAGAGTGATGCCGAGATCCATGGAGACCTGCAGACCAAAATAACCAGTTCGTAAAATAATAGAGCTTCCATCGTTTGAGATTGATACTCACTGAATGGAGTACCGACATTCGGATAAACATTACCATTTCCTTCAACTGATGTTTCAAAGCAGAAGCCCTGACAGCTTATCTGACACTATCTAAGGGTGATGCTGACAGCCGACCACCTTGCAGAGCCATAACAACATCAGCCGAAACGCGCCGAGCTTAGGGGAGATTGGAATAGTATGCCGTCTATATCCGAAGTCTGAAACATGCTACTACAACTTAACATGTTACAGACAAGTGTCGGCCGTCGGGACACTTCGGAATAGTTGAATCAATTTAACTGCCGTGATCTGAGAGACTGGAAACATTCACTACCAGGTCATGGATCAGAATCACGGCTACACCTCCCCACCTAACACTTGGGCAATATCCCTCACAGATGTATATGCACGCTATATGGTGTCTAGTTTCAACGCCGCTATCTCCTCGGAAGCCGACCCTGGATATACTGAGATTCCGAGGGAGATGACAATCGCCGCTCTCTGCGAGGCAGACAGAATGGTCAGGATTTTGTCCAATGCATACCGAAATAAAGGTGGCTGAGCTGCAGGATCCTCTACGCGTGTTGACTATATCTTGACTTTTCTCCTAGTTGTAATTCACAATATCGATATTATTCGGCTCGGAGAGAGGGTCAATCACATTAATAGCCATAGCATGAAGGGCAAGACACCCCACGAACTCGGCCGAGATCTTCAATCTGCTGAGGAAGTTTTGGAACGAGTGACCGAGCCTTGTGTGATCACTGATCGCTCGGGATATATTCTGTTGTGGTATTTACCTGGGCTAGTGAGCCAGCCGAATCAGGTGAGCACCATTAGAATTAGGCATCAAGAGCTAATTTACAACCAGAGATTCATTTGGAGCCAATTGTCCATACTTGCCGACCCGCTCCAACGAAGTATCGCCCCTTCCACAGGCCGAACCTGGAGATCTTCGGATGCTTTCTTCCGACCCAACGCTGCCCTTCGGGGAGCCATCAACCTTTCACCTTCATGGTTTCAGCAGGGACGAAATGTCGGTACATTGAAACATTTGCTTGATTGCAATAACTGAAAGACACCGAAAGGCAGCCCATTTCCAACCTGAGGTTTCAGCATTGTTGAAAACAGGACAGCCAAGTCAAGAGTCGAGGAGCTGGCTCTCGGTAATGACAGACCATGTAGCGCTTCTAACCGCGTGCATGGCAATCATGCATCCGGAGATGTATTCAGCTGGTCGGGAAGCTTTGTTGGGGCTCGGCCGATGGAGCTCGGAGACTGATCATGCCGAGATGAAGTCTGTTCTTTCTCTGTGGCCCTCGGTGTTCAGCGTCATGTCCTTGATGGTCAATAGGATGAGTCCCCTCCATACTGATCAGAATGGCAGACCTCAATGGTTTGACCTCCTGGTCACTGTCGGAGAATATGCCGATCTGGACATACTTATCCCATCCATCTCCCGGAAGTTCCTTTATGAACCAGGCACAGCACTTGCATTTTCGGGGCGACTCCTTCAACATGGTGTCCGGCAGATAGAGAATGACAGAGCTGTTCTGTCCTTTTATATGCGAGATAATGTCCATGAGTTTGTTGATGTGTGTAGGAGTAACTATGTAGAGTACGACAAGGTCGGCCGATCTACTAATGGGATTCAAGTAGGCTATGCAACGCTATTATTTGGCTATTATTTGGCTATTATTTGCCCATGCTTTGAGTCTAGAATGGTCCAATTGCACCGGAAGTTTCCTTCTGAGTTTGAAAGAATGCCTGCCCTTCGCCTCCCAGCTCGGCGTTCTGCAAGACTTCGAGCACTGACAAACTCCCCAGCACTGACAAACTTCCCCAAAGAAATGGCTGGCAGTAGGAACATTGAACTCGGGGTTGACGCTCAGGTCGTACCAGCCACCTCTCGGGTATCGTCGGCAAAACAAAGGGGTAGGACGCAGACGAAACGACGGGGTCGGGGCAGCAAGGTAGCAGCTACTACATCACAAACACACACTGGCACGTCCTCCCAAGCTACAACTGTCACTGCTAAGCCTCTCAAGCGGTCTCTCCCACCTGTTGGATGGGAAGGTCGCCGCACTGACCTACTTGTCGAGTGGATCGTCACACACGCTGCAGATCGCCACATCCTCTTTCACGATCGCGGATCAACAATTTCTACTGACCCTCCATCTGCACCTGATGACCGGCCTTCTGGCAAGAACAAGAAAGAGGTCGGGTGTGCAATCGCCAGGCATATCTTTGACAACGATCCCGATTACCCTGATCTGGTCGCATCTGAAATCGGAAAGCTCGGGACATCAGTCACTAACCATCTACAAACGTAAGTACTCTAATTTCCTCGCACATTGAAGTTAACCTCTACGCTTATCCAGTCTGAAAACGAAGTATCGCAAGCATCGTGCGGAGTTGAAGGGTACCGGTGGTGGTGTCATACCTGACGGTGTAAACCCCACGGCTGAAAACCTTTACGGTAGGTCCGGCGAGTCTCATTTTTCTGATTACTTACCAGGCTGCTTTTCAGAGAGCGTGCTTGCTCGTTTTCCATATTACTCGGACCTCGATCCCTTTTGGAAGGGGATCCCATCTTTTGACAGCGAGATAATCTCGTCGCACCCAAACGTCGACCATGCTCAATCATTCCTTGATGTCGTTCCCGGCAATGCGCCATCAGCTTCCAAAACGGCCGGTGGTTCTGCCGAAGAAGCCTTTGACAGTGCCCAGGGCCCGCCGGGGGAGATCGGCGAGGATGTCGACCATGATGGCAGTGAGGACATCGACCGTGATGGTGCTACTATGGACCAAGACCAATTCACTGTGCGACTGGATGAGCCCGATGACGGATTCAATGACGATTCCGACAACGACCATGACCGCTTCAACATGGATATCGACCTGCCTCTCGGCGCGGGTCCTTCTAACGTATGTGTTTATAGTCTCTTTACTTCATTAGACTCACAAGCGTCTCAGCGATGGGCACCTGGCGCCGGCGCTGGGCCTGTCCGTTCAAAAATGTCCTTGAATTCGAAGGGGAAGGCTCCCGTGCGAGAGGGGCGCAGTGCATTTGCAAGGCACACCCCGTATACTACTACACGCTCACCCACTGCCAGTTCCGCGGGGTCGGTGATCTCCAAACGCAGCTTGTCGGGGAGTGCTGTATCATCTACTAGGATGACATCGGCTTCTGGCTCCATGGCCGCCAAGCTTGAAGAGTTGAGCAGGGCGAGCGATCTTTTACAGGCTAGATCATCGTTGTCGTCGTCGTCGCGTCACGCTTTGCAGATGGAGTATGCCATACGGAAAAAGGAGCTGGAAATGAAGGAGAAGGAGCTTCAAGCTCAACGGGAGCTTTCCGCTGCTGAATTGCAGAAGGAGGAGACGCTGAAAAAGTTGGATTTACAGATCCTCGAACGCAAGGTCCAGCTGGCGGAAAAGCAAATCGAATACGTGCGTCTTACAGGTGTTTCTCATGTCGTCGGTCCGACAGGTGGCATCTCCACTGCCCCTGCTACTGGCCCGGGTGGCCCCGGTCCCTCTGCGGCATATTCATTTATGCCACCGCCTCATTCGCCCGCTTGAAAAGGTGATTTGGACTTTTATTCTCGAAGTTCCCCATGCCGCCTTCTCTCTCTCGTTCCCCCGGCTCAAAATTTTACTACGTTCAAGTTCCATGCCGCTCCGATAACTTATTTTTGTTTACCTGTCATTCTAAACGGTGTAAAGCCGACTTGAATCGTCGGATGTACTATGAGTCGAAACGCTCGGTGTGTCTTTCTTTTGATTCTACATGTAATACATGCTATCCATGTTCTAAGCTTCGTCGGAGACCCCTTCATCCACCACATACGGCTCGCCAATCGCGCGGAAAAGGTCGTTCATCAACCGGACACGGAAGCGTTGCGCCGGCGTATTGACCGCAACCGACTCCGGCACCACCACGAGTTCTGGTTCGCGGTTGGCATCACTGACTTCTTGCCGTGCCCAAGGCATTGATGATGGCCGACCAAGCTGGGTCTCGAAATAGATGATCATATTGTGCAGAATTAGACAACACTGCACCCAATGCACCGTGTATTTCAAGTTTGCGGGCGTTCGAATGTGAGTCCGCAGTTCCTTCAGTGACTGAAATCGTCCTTTTAGCGAAGCGAACGCGTGCTCAACACGCACGCGAACCTGAAATAACCATGACGGTGAGTAAGTCCGTGTTACATGATCAACACCGTATTCACCTTCGACAGATGTCGGTTAAACAGATTCTGCGCCCTCAACAACGGCACACCGCGAGCTGCCTTAAACGGAGCTACGCTCCAGGTCTTTAGAGCATAAGCGCTGTCCGCCCATAACCAGTGACCCGCGGGTATCAAATCCTCGGCTTCCTGTGCCACCCTTGTTCCTTGAAACGCATAGGAGTCGTGGACGCTTCCCGGTTGGCCCAGACCGTAATCAACGATACGGAGGTTGTGTACCATGACGACGACCTATCGGAGTCATCGCCACGTCAGATCGCGGTGCAACGGCAAGTACGCATGGCCCTCACCTGACAATTGAGCGAATATTTCCCTTTTCTATCCGTAAATGTATCACCATAGAGTGTCGGCTTCTCGAACAGGTTAAAGGTGGACCCGTCGACTGCGAAGACCCCCCCACTCCATTCGGCGCATGTCTTTTTCTCCACGAATTCACGCGCTAACCGCATATCTTCTTCCCCCGCAGTAGGCATCTCCATGAATTCGTCATGCTGATTGAGGATCGACACGATGACACGGTTCGTACAATTGACGACCGATCCGACACTAACCCCAGCCCACTGCGAGACGTCTTCGGACGATACGGCGTTTCCGTAATGGCCGGCGCGGTTCAAGAAGATCGCGAGCTGGAGCGCGACAGGTAGCTGTGGGTTATTGGAGCGTGACTGGAATATAGGATCCCCACTGATGCGATCTAGGATACAGTCGAAGACGTCCGGATCGACACGGACCTTTTTGCGAAACAAATGAGGGCGGAAGTCGGCAAAGTGCTCGAGGAGGTGGATTTGAGATGCTCGGAGCGGTGGAGCGATGACGTGGTTCAATATGCGCGCCCGCACAACCTCGTCACGGAAGGCTCGAATCGCATCAATGAGGCGGCGATAACGAGCTGCGCGCTCTTCGCGCGAATCGATCGACGATACCGTGACTATTGAACCGTCGTCGGTGGAGGGGGAGACAGGAGAGACAGGGGAAGGGGGGGAAACATATATGTACTCCCCAGATGAGACGGAGATCAAGGATCCGTTGGAGGAGGAGTCCTGTAAGGTTTCTAACCGCCGTTCGGCAATTCTTAACTCTAACTGATTGATTGCTTCAAGTAGAACCTGTTTCCCGGATGTACGAGGCATGGTGGGAGGTGGTGGACAAGCGAGAGGGTGGGCGGGCGTATCTACGATCTATCGATTGACTGCGGTCTACCTGTATCTCCTTTTTCAACCGATCTCTTGATCTTATGGACTTGTTCGTTTTCGTTCCACATTCACGTGACTCGGCAGCCTCGGACCGACGATCGGCAAGCTCTCGGCAAGTGCGGAATTCAAATCGTATCAAAAATCAGAGCTCGAGAATAGCCAAATAATAGCCAAATAATAGCCAAATAATAGCCAAATAATAGCGTTGCATAGCTTACTTGAATCCCACTACTATTTAAACATTCACTTCATAGAATATTTTTATTTAAAAACACGAGACTGTGGCGAAAGCGTTCCCGAGCTATCTTAATGTTTCTCCGAATCTACCGAATGCATCTACGAGTCAGCCTCGCTCCGAACTCCTCTTGGAGTCAAGTCTGCCGAGAATCTCCCAAGATCCTCGCATGTCCCCTTCTATCTCCCTCAGCTCACTCATGCTTAAGGAAAGCTCGTCCATGATCGCTTCGGTTAGATCCGCCAACGGTTTGTTGTGAGCCTGATGAAACGGAGATATGCTGCTGTCCCAGATCTCCTGCTGTTTGTCAGATATCGGCATCATCAGAGGGTCAAATTGACTTACATCGAAATAACCATATGCTCGGCGGAAAGCGGCCAGCGGTTCGTGAAGATCCTCATTGGACCGATAGTCTCCAACATCAGGGGAACTGTGACAAATAGATATAGTCATATAACTCCTTATCAAAAATAACTTTCATTGTCCTTCATATCACTATTGCAACACACTAGCTCAACCATTATTTTCTTTGAGTGGGTTGACAAAAATTACAAGAACATTCCTCAAATATACTTGGGATCCAATTTATCATATTTTAGGTGGTTGTCAAGGACATGATTGAGATATCCAATGACAAAACTTATCTCAATCATACTAATTAAAACATCTCCCAATTCTGGGTCTGGTTTCAATCAGTATCATGCAGAGGGTAGTTACAATGGACAAAGCTATGACATAGGTTGACATCAGAGTCATAGCTTTGTACATTGTAGCTACTCTCTGCAATGATATTGATTGCCACATCTCTCAATTTGGGTCCAGTTTATAACTACTCTCTTCATAGCATAGATTGACATCAGAATCATATTGGGAGACATGACCATCAGAGTCATAGCTTGATAGATTGTAAATACTCTCTATATGTCATAGATTGAAACTGGACCCAGATTTTTGTAGATTGTAACTACTCTCTGCATGATACTGATTACCACATCTTCCAATCTGGGTCCAGTTTCAATCTATGACATATAGAGGGTAGTTACAATCTATCAAGCTATGACTCTGATGGTCATATCTCCCCATATGACTCTGATGTCAATCTATGCTATACAGAGAGTAGTTAGAATTTACAAAGCTATGGGATAAGTTGACATCAGAGTCATGTTGGGAGATGTGACTATCAAAGTCATAGCTTGGTAGATTGTAACTACCCTCTACATGATACTGATTGCCACATCTCTCAATCTGGGTCCAGTTTCAATCTATGACATATAGAGGGTAGTTACAATCTATCAAGCTATGACTCTGATGGTCATATCTCCCAGTATGACTCTGATGTCAACCTATCCCATAGCTTTGTAAATTCTAACTACTCTCTGCATAGCATAGATTGACATCAGAGTCATACTGGGAGATATGACCATCAGAGTCATAGCTTGATAGATTGTAACTACCCTCTATATGTCATAGATTGAAACTGGACCCAGATTGAGAGATGTGGCAATCAGTATCATGCAGAGAGTAGTTGCAATCTACAAAACCATGACTCTGATGGTCATATCTCCCAATATGACTCTTATGTCAACCTACTATGTCATAGCTTTGTAGATTGTAACTACTCTCTGCATGATACTGATTGCCACATCTCTCAATCTGGGTCCAGTTTCAATCTATGACATATAGAGAGTAGTTACAATCTATCAAGCTATGACTCTGATGGTCATATCTCCCAGTATGACTCTGATGTCAATCTATGCTATGCAGAGAGTAGTTATAAACTGGACCCAAATTGAGAGATGTGGCAATCAATATCATTGCAGAGAGTAGCTACAATGTACAAAGCTATGACTCTGATGTCAACCTATGTCATAGCTTTGTCCATTGTAACTACCCTCTATCCCGACATGATTCTGATCTATGCTATGCAGAATTATAATTTACAAGTTGACATGAGATTTAGGTACATCCACACCAATGATTTGTTACGACATTAGTACCAAAAAGATAAACAAAGCATGATATTTGTTCTCTAACTAAGCATAGCCACAGGTGACTGAATCATTCGAATAGGAGACAGCTCGGTAAGAATTTAGGACAAGGCTGCTGCACGTGACTCCGCACGCTTGGCGCGGATCCTTGCCAATGCACTGTTCTTCGAGGGTAACTTCTCACTTTCAGTGTAAAGTGGAAATATCTGTCTGTTCCACCACAGTAGTAACTGCTCAACTTCTTCCCTCTCCTCCGTATCATTTAGTAATTCGAGGATACTATTGTAAAAACGTTCCGAATCAGTGATGAGATCCGTGCGTGAAAATACCTGCGCTGATGTCAATGCAAATCGGGCCTAGTAACTTCGTGTGTCAGCATCGAGGCAACAAGCATAATGGTCACACACACCTGTGTCGCAACATAGGCAATCGAGGCTTTAGTAACACTGTGCATCCCATGAATGCGGGCATTCCCCGAGCGAGTAGCTTTGGGTTCGTTGTCTACAGAACTAGGTGATGTGAATACGTGCTTATAGGCCTAAAATTCATCAAAATCAAAATCTCTTCTGCTGCGAATGGAAAGAAACATACACAAACCAACAGTCCGCTGCGAAGCAGTCCGTTCCAGGGGTCGTCGGAATCATACATATAATTCGCATAAAGGAAGATTGGCCACTGATCTCCAGCGACCTGGAGTTGACCATTCCGCAGCTTTTCCTTGATTCTATGGAACTACGTAGTTAGTGCATCGAATGCAATTCAAATCAGACACGCACTCCAGATTTTGCCACTCATAGCCGGCAGGGCAAAGAAGAGCCCCGGTGCGCTCGTGGTGGAATCCTCGACCGGACTTGACGTTGCGGGGGATGTGCGGGCTGAGCGTTTGGCCTTTCGGTGTGACCCAATCAATGATTGCGGCTTTCATTCCTTTAGTATCGTCCGCCCTGGCACTATTGGCGCCTTTCTGGACCTATGCCGCACATCAGCGAATCCAATCGACGGAGAATACGAATGATTACTTACTAACTCCGCTATGACCATGATGTCGTCCTCCGAAGATTCCATCAGGCGAGTTTCAAGCCCGGGAACAAGTTTTAATAAGTCACGAAACACTGAATATTCTTGCTTTTCCCTTTGAATAAATTGACATTTTGCGCACGTAAGAATAATTGAGACGTGGCACATACTGAAGGCTTAGCGACTCATGACCATTCTCCTCGATATCACCCATGAGGGTCATTCCGTTCGTCAGTAAGGCCTGGATGTTGCAAAATGTATGATACGCCCGACCAAAGTGCCGTCCGTGATGAACTAATGGGTCTTGTGTGGTCCTAACAAATAGTCAGCCAAGAAGTGGAAAACGAGATCAAAACCGAACGCACGGTCGTTTTCTGGGACCTAATTCGAGAGCATTGGTCAACGGGCGTTTCTCCCCAGGGTTCGCAGTCTCTTCATGTCTCTGAGAGGCAGACTCGCCGCCGCTCTCACGTCGGGCTTCCCCGTTGCGCATAAATATAAGAACTAAAGGAGAGTAGAGGGGAGAGGAATGGGGAATATACGTACCAGAACCTCAGCCTTTTATACCTTGATCTTCATGCCGAGACGCGACGGTGTTCACGAAATGGAGATCTTAAATCTCGATCTCGATCTCGATCTCGATCTCACTATATTAGATCTCACCAGATTCGATCGTAGCGGCGCGCTTGGCTTGATCACTTCAAAGGAGCTCATCGGGGCCCAACCTGGCTGCAGATAGCTTATGTCGTGTCAAAACAATGCCATGATTCGGCGACTCGATAGTAACTTGGAGCCGTTGATACGCAAACCACTTTCGGTGCACAGATGTCAGAGGTGTTCGTCTCACCATATTAGATCTCACCAGATTCGATTTTACCAGATTGAATCGATCTGCGATTGTCACGCAGTGTGAGTTACGCAGGATAGAAGGTCACTGAACGAACGTGACTCGTACCATACCGCCTAGAAATTTCTCACAAATGTTTAACTTGAACGCTTATCGTCGCCTTGCATATCGTGATGCGACTAAAAGGGGGAAAGCAAACATCAGATACGATGGAAAATGATGCGATAACTTACTGATTGTCGCGACGACGTTGGAGAGGAGATACGAATAAGAGATGAACGCATCCCGCCAACGTGGTGCGTAAAGAACTCATCACCAACTTGTGTCATTTTTCCCGCTGGTTAGCCCACGCATAGACACGTCCTCGCGAACGCAAATGCACCGAATATCAACAATACCAACAGGCAAAAGTAGCCGTCCGGAATGGCTAAAAGAACACTCCAAATCAACCTAGATTGAATGGATATGACCTCCTGAGTTCACAGTACAGGGTCATGCTGGAAGAGCTCCAACGCTTTAGCCGAGCGCGGCTTGATGGCGCACTTGAACGGCTTCGGGTGACTGCAACCCCCGTCAGTTCCCCAGCCCAACGCCGTGAACAGGCAATGATGCCTTACCTGATGGTTCCCGTCGACGGGTCCACCTCTGGCGTGATCTCAACGCCATTCTCAACAACCTTGAACACCTCAAACACTGCAACTGACATTGCGACTGCCAGTGAGATCCACACAGACGCGTCGGCCGGGTACATTCCTGATCGCAACAAAAAAAGGTAGTCAGCTTTCAGATCGGACGTGGCGTTGAGCGGATATTAACCTGGGCAGATGCTAGTCCAGAAGCCAAGTCAGCCAAATAACCAATGATCCATCGAGAAC
>JBBPOL010000535.1:0-12203 GCA_038091435.1 Leccinum variabile | reverse complement strand
CCGCGCCCCCCCCCCCCCCCCCCCCCCCCCCCCCCCCCCCCCCCCCGAGTGGTGACTATCAGTGACTAGGAGAGGCAACAAAGTGCCAATAGTGGAGCTGCTAGGCATGAAACATGGGATGGGAAAAGGCAAGACCCATCAACTTGACATACCCCACATCGCAGGAGACCCACAGAGAGCCACAAGAGGGAATGTAGAATATTGGTGAGCGTACTGGCGCACACAGGACGACGAACGTGTCGTGCGGTTGCCCAGACACTTAACGGTTGTTCACTATGCTGCCTATGTATCACATTTTTCCCACTCCACGAGCGCTAGGAATGTAGACCATACTAACACTTTCATATCTGTGCGGTATCCAAAAAAAAAACTCGTTGACATGCAACTAAAAAAGAAACTGTGGTGGCTCAAGAGCAAAATGAGAACACGGTAGAGGATGAAAAGCTATGAGGGGTTACTTAAACTTGCACCCGGGTCCCGTTCCGCCATGTGAAAATAGGAAGTTGCCCGGGTTAAAGTTCCTGAAGGTAGTTCTGGAATCCTAAGAGACATTCTTCCGGAACAGCTTCCGGGATCTTGAAGAAAAAAGGGAGTTGATGAGGGTGAGTTCGGCGTTCCGCGTGTTTGTCAGATTTCCTATATCTTATATATTCCATTTCGTGATGAAGAATAGGGCTCAAAGTACGGGCTGCAATAAAAACATAGGTCAATCTGTGCAGCTTGACCTCGAGTAATCGATATCTCAACCTGAGTTCCGTTCTCAAATTACCGGAAGCACAATTCCTCCCGAGATCCCTATTCGGATCAGGTTCGATCGGAGATCGGGATGCGGCCAATAATTTTATCAACTTGGATTTCTAATCACAATCAACTCAGTTACTACCCAGGCTCAAAACTGACTATGCCTCCTCGTACAAAGAAAAACGCTAACACTGCCTCTGCCTCAACCTCTGCAACGTTGGAAGGAGATGGTATCAAGATGGCTCCGACCATGGCGCAATTCTTACAGCACGAAGAAGAGAGTCTGAACTCCTTGATTGGATACGCTCGTACGGACATCCTTGAAAGAAATATCACGTTTGGTCTTTGGAATAGACGACCAGAGAACTCAGCTGAAGTAAAAAAGCTCACAGACTCATTCTTACGCAATGGAATATATCGTTACTTCGTCGCGCATGCAGTACCTCTGGTGATATCAAAAGCGCGCTTGGCAGATGAAGGATGGATTTCTGCCCAGGATGAACGTCTCGATTTCAAGGATCCGGCTACCATCCCAGTCCTGCGTCTCCTTGACGACCCCAAAAGCTCTCCAAACGGCATGCTTGACGTTTCCGATGCGCCTCCGGTCTTTGCTGCTGGCGGACGCCACCGCACTGGCGCTTTAAAGGAATATCATAAAATACAGTTGGCGATGAAGAGTAACTACAAAAAGAAAGTATCGGAGTGGGAGTCCGCGGTAGAAACGGAGCCGGATAACGAAGAGTTTAGGCAGTCTCTGGAGAAATACTCTCGGGTGTTGAAAGTGGTCTCCAATGATGTCGATATCCAGGGCGATTGGTTGGTCGCGATTTACGACGAAGGTGAGAAATCACATTCCAAGTTCCATGAAAGTACTAGACTATATGACGGTGTGCTGCAGAGAAAGCAAACGCCAACGGCTCAGCGATTGCGTATCACCTTGCTATGAATGAACGCAAGCATACGTACAACGAGAATGCCGAGGAAGGTCTTGTTCAAGTATTTTCGGTGCATTCAGCTCAAGGAAAGGATTGGAGGACGATCGATCTGGTCGACGGCACCCCAAAGGTTACAAACAAGGGTGCAGTTGAGCGGAGGCAAATAACGCTTCTGAAACAAGATTATTTCTGGCGCCTTTGTACTGAGATCATTCCAGTCACGAACCACTACATCCATTCGTCGATATTCAAGCTTTCAAAGCTAACGAACCAAGTTCTCTCAGTCCATGGCGGTGTGAGTACACCCTTATCATTCGTGTTCTTACTTTTTAAAACCCTTCTCTTCAACAGCTTCTCTGCTACACCACTATGCTCCTAGAGGAACGACTCCGACTCTGCTTCAACAAAGTCCCCTGGCCGGTCTCAGAAATCAAAGCAGCGATGGCTAAACACCGGGAAAATCCCTCAGACGGTAAGACCCGAGGGGTTCTCCGAGATTACATGAATAGTCTCCGCGCCGCACCCGCTCTCCAGAAAGACATTCCTGACGGCCTCCGGGAGAAACTCGACTCGGCGTTCAAGGACTATCTTCAAAGGGATGGTGTCGTAGCCTTCTTTGGAAACTCTGACAATCCATGTTGGAAGGCCGCGTATGAGATATACAAGGAATCTGTGGTCAACTTGATCGATCAACACGTAACCGATCTGAGGGAAGAAGGTCGTCTGGCACTGGCGTCCGAGGAGACAAAAGACGCATACACCACATGTTCCCACAAAGCATCGTTTGTACTCGAATATCAAGGCGATCTCGATCTTCCATATTCTGTCCCTTTTATGTCGGTGTCGGTCTGGGACACCCTATGCGACCATCTGAAACGGGTCCCAAAAGCACTTCTAGAAGTGAGACTTTTCACGTCTTCATTTTGCGCAAATATATTCATAAGTCATTTTGCGCATCTATGCTCGCCATATTCTCTAGATATCTTCTTGGTACAGTCCTCTCACATATCACAAGTCAATATTCAACACACAATGGCCGATTGGATCCGAGACCTCGGAAATGTTTCGGGCTCTGACTGCCCACCCCGACATCAAACCTGAGTCGATGGAGAAAGCTCATAGAATGGTATTTTTATCTCTCCAAGATCTATTCTTATCTTATTTGACGGTCTAACAGTCCACTATAATGTTGCTTCAAATTTTCCCGGCCCTACTTCACATGGAATATCAACTGACTCAGACCCCCCCTCCTCCACGTTTTTCAAGTGCCTCTGGCCTTAAAGACGTATTTGAACTGAAAGAGGTAAAGGGAAAGGGCAAGGGCAAGGGTAAATCACGAACCGACAAGGACTGTCCTAGCGATGATGAAGGCGATCAAGATCTACCATCCAACAGGGAGTCTGGGTCCAAGGCACAGGTTGGCACCATGGATGATCAGACGATCAACGAACTTCGAGAGGAGGTCACCTTTGTCGAAGGGCAGGTAAAGGATATCTTCAAGTCCAGCGGTCTTGCCTCCACAAGAAAAGATTGGCTAGTCTCATGGCGTCGTAGTGCTCGTGAAATATTACCTGACCCCAGTAGACCCATTCGCATCATCGACATTCTGAATTTCCACACTCAGGAATGGGCAAATTGCAATCCGAAGAATGTCTCTAGACTTCGAAGGGACGTCATTGCCGCAGCTATCACGGAGTATTGTGCGGTTGCTCGGTATCGCGAGGAACTCTTGGACGACACCTTGGGTGGATTTGCTTATGTCCGTGCAATTTTGGAAAGAGCGGTATCAGTCTGCCTGAAGGGAGATAGGGGTCAGCCAAGCCATCCAACTGAAGACGTCCTTCTGTCTGATGGTCGTCGACTCTCATCCCGGACTTTATCCTGGCCTGACAACATCAAATTCGATTCTCATCTGGCAACTCAAAAATTTGACTTCTCTGAACACCAGGCCCAGATCGTGCGCAATCTTGTTATTCAGGAACAGACGGAGAAGGTCCAGCGAATTGTTTCCTTGGTTCATAAATGCGAGCTTGCTTGGAAGGCCCCACATGCGGACAAGAAAAAGGCACATCCTCTCCAAAAGGAGGTTGAGGATGCACTCCAGTACCTTGTTGACGTATATTTTTTCTATACATCATGCGGGTCCCGATCTAATTTTTCATCCAGACTCTCATTGCTAATGCATACGCCATCCGTGAACCCAATATCCCCAGATCAGATGTGTTCAGAGCCGGAGGGGTTCCCGAGGATGAGAAGCTCCAGATATCCGTCACCTCATCACCGTCCCAGGAAACAGAAAAAATTAATTCTAGGGCTCCTAAGCCGAAGATAGAATACCTTTTCACTTGGGAGCAAGAGAAGGAAACCCGCAACCAGCGGAAAGAGATTCGGAACGAGCGTCGTCTCAAGGCCTTGGATGGTGCGTTATTCTTTACATCAATATTATCATAAAATATATACCACGGTCTCTGTACAAGCATACAATAAATTGGACAATCTTCCCGACACCTCCACTCCAGGTCCTTCTACCGCCACCACTGCACCAATAACCACCTCCTTGTCCTCTACACCTTTCAATTTTGACTTTATGCAGTTGGATTCCCCGATTCCCTCCCCAGGTAAGCCATTTATATGTATGTTTGCGCAGATCTACTCATTCTCCAATTTGCGCATTGAAACACACTTCTAACCACACTCACTACCACCAGTACACACATCCCAAGTGGAAAAGGTTGCTCACAATATGGATCTGAGTACGTATTTATTCATACTTTATTCATCGTATTTAACTCTTTTACTCCCTAACAGTCCCGGGCCTTGTTACTAGCGGAGTATCAGAAATGCACAAGCCTAGGGGATTCCGTGGTATGAAATATGTCAAGATCAACGGTTATTGATTCTCATACATGATGTAATGTCGTGGTTTACAGACCCTTCTGTATCCTCCACCCCCACCCCTGCCACCTCCTTTGATGTTTTTGATGCTCCTGGCTCCTCCATTCCCACCATTACTCAAAAGAAGGGGAAACAAATGTCCACAGAAGAATCTTCTGCAATAATCGGCCATCCAGCCCTCAGTACATCCAAGATTACAAAGCGTCCTCCGTCCGGATCAATGTCGTCATCTGACCCCACAAGCCGTAAGCTTCATTAGCATCGATTCATCTTCCTTATACTAGTACTTTAATGTCATACTACAGCCCAGCGTTTTCCTCAGGCGCACAACAAGAAACGCTCTCGCTATCAGCCAGTCACTTCCCCACGCTACCATCAACCGGCCATTTCCTCCCCACCTCTTCAGCACAGCCACGCAGGGGATGAAAATGATGAGTTATTTGACCAGGATGCCACTGGAGAATTTGTCCTCTCGGACTCGGAGGATGATGAATTTGGTAGTAATTCCCATGGAGCGATTGATGATTCCCGATTTGGTTAGAGGCCTTACGCCTTTGCTCTTGGTTTTGTCTGTTGTCACGCGGATCGGATTGATAGTTTTCATCTGTACATGTCTTCGCAGTGCCTCTCCTGTATTACTTTGTTTTGTATTATACAGCTACCTCTATTATTTACTAAGGAATAGGAAATAGCCAAGCGTGTCACCCATCCTTGTGCCTTTCTTTTTAAATTGTGCCCATGGAATACCTCCGTCGGTATTGTTCAATCCGCTTGAGTCGGCTAAGCTATCCATTCCGAATATATATATATTCACGAGGCGACTCTTCTTTGAACTCCAAATATTTCTACCCCTTCCAAAAAATATTCCCTTCCAATACACACCCTCCACAAGATGGACACAACCTTCGATAACCAGCAGGCAGAGTAAGTTCAAAAATTTTGCTTAGTCTCGGAACATTCATAGGGAAGCACCCTTCATTAGGAACTCCGGACCCGAAAATCTCCCAGCTACCCTGGAAGACAGGCTTGATGCGCAACAGGAAGCCCCGTTTAATATCTCTGAGGTCCCAGAACTACATGTCGCCGACGACCCCGTTCACCAATCCGAAGTGTTGACAGCCATCCAGAGAGAAACGCGTCCACAGAGACGCCATACGGAACAGTTTTATCTCACGGGTCGCAAACCCGTGTTTTTGTCTACTCACAGAACCAACTTCATCAATAACAACGCCCGCGCTGCCATCAATATCCTTAAAAGTCGCAGTAGCGTCACTATAGATTCTGATTACAAAATAGACACTTCCCAAGACAACATCCTCATTCGGTTCGAAGAAGATTTTCTGGACCACATTCTGTATCTAAGTAACAGGATTGGGATTGACGCAGCCCTCCCGCACAGCGCTGTCATCACCGATCATTCTTGGCACATCGATATCACCTTTTCCAAAATGTTCAAGCTATGGCCAGACTCAAAAGTTTCCCTCCCCTTCTCAACCACAGGTCGCATGATGTACATCGGAACTCGTGCTCAGGAAGAAATATGGTTGTGCTTTGTCCCCCGTTCTCTCGTCAACCTACCAAACACGCAACCTGACATGACAGCTCTTCAAGCCCCATCCACGTGCCTTACTGCTCCCCACGCTTACATGACTGTCATGTTCTTCGCCCACTGTTTATCAAAGAACCATTTCCGTGATATTTATTGCGAGCAAAAATACCCTGAACCCCCAACCCGAGATAACGTCCGACGAGAAACAGACATCCTGTAAGCATTTTACGATTCATATATATTATATATCTACTGACAGATAGAAAAAGTGGGAGATTAGGCGAGGTTAACCGTGTCATGCAGGTAACCCTACCTGAGGCCCGACGACTTGGAAATACCCTAAGAGAAGAATGGGATTCTTGGGTCCGAGGTGCCCCAGATGTATGGAAGGACGACGGCTTCATCTTAGAAAATGTCCCAATATCCCTCACGATGCGTTATGGACAAAATCAAAAGTTAGAAACAGACCGTGCTCCACATCTCGAACGAGCCAACTGGAACAAAGACCGGGACCTGCAACACATTCGGATCATGGTTATATCTATCGCTCATCACATACTGTATGTATTACATATTCTTATTCCTTTCCCTCCCACTCAACTGCAATTCTAGATTCTATAAAGTCAGCCGCTGGACAGTCCTTGAGGACAATGCTCTGGCTGCCCGACACCCCGTGATCTACGATCTTCCAGTCACAGATCAAGACAGAGCTCAGATTGACATCCGTACCTTCCCCAGACGTGACGATAATAACAGGATACTACCTGTCTATGATGCCGAAGGATTCCGAATCCATCGCCTCTACCCCTCCCCGAACTCGACAGTAACCTCGGGAGCTCTCGTAGATCTTAAAAAGGTCGATGTACTTTTCCCAGACTCAGAGGATGGAAGAGTCACCTACGACACATATCCCCTAGCCTTTACCAAGACCTATGGTAATGTTCAGGCGAAGAGAACGATCTCCCCCTTTGACTGGGTTATACAAGAGGCTAACGGAGTGCTCACGCCCCCTGCTGACGCCGATGATGGGGAGTGGCCCCTAGAAGATGACATAGCTAGGGGCGCACCTGTTATCCGTGGAACTCATTGTCAGATATACAATGCCGTATCCCATAGAGTCAGGGACAGTGCTCGCTTTCATCTAGTCCAGCTCGGAATGGTCACTTCCGTATTCGCCGGAACGGCTGCGGAATCGGAACCACTCAAGAGGCGCTTTCTCTCGCGCAAATCCGAGTGTCAAAATGCTCTCCCTCATGAACGACATGCACGTGCCCTCTCTAGTGAAGATCAGCCTCAAGCTACTCGCTTGGAACAGACATATATGATTGACGTATACCGCCTCTCACCGGAGCATCGAAACGGAGCGTAAGTTGATCTTAAACATCCCCACTGAGTTCATATCTGAGATATACATTTCTCAGAACCATCTACAAACATATAATAAGACGTATATGCAAGTTCATGAGACACCCCCGAGTCACATCACCGTTGCTTACGTGCCTGCAACCATTCATCAAGGAGGTAGGTTGTTCTAATAAGTAGATAAATGCATCTCATTCTCTATGTTTCAGGTGATACCAAATATACTCAATTGGACGACATTCCCGGTCACATCTCTCATAAAGATGATGTGGGACGAGCGTCGGACAAGACTGGTACCTGGAGGCGATATCGCTCCTCACGACGTGGAATTCATGTCCATGATGGAACGCACGCTAAACTACGCCCACACAGGGTCAGGTAGAGTCCTGACTCGCACTCTCATGGATCGAGCGTTCCTATCCCTCGGTATCATCAACGATGGATTCCCCGTGATCAATACGGCGTTCTTGAGTTTCAACGATATCATATGGAAGAAAGTTGTTGTCCTTACAGAGCATTGGCCTCTGGACAAGAATACAAAGGCCCCTATAATTTGCTCTCGCAGGTGTCAACAATTGACTTATGGCGATGGTCATGCACAGGTGAGAGAAATATTTATGTTATAGGTCCACCGCTTCTTTTTGTGTGTGTTTTTGTGCACAATTTGCAACGCATCATCTATCTGCGCATTTCCTCTTCTTTTGTTGTAGTGAATATGTCCTCATTCAAGTTTTATCCATAGGAATTTGAGTCGAGGATCACCATAGAGCATGCATTGCAACATCTTCCCGACGATGTATATGCAAACGAGGCCAATCCTATCGACAAAGTTGCTCTGTACACTATCCGGGTCGCATTCATGTCGTACATCCGAGACGTGCTTGATCTGGTCACAAAGTCAGTGTCGGTGGAGACAGAACAAATACTGAGGTCAAATCAGGCTGCAGATCGATCACATGGATCTCAGAGAAAAAAGGCGTTGGAACAGTGGCGGAAATCACAGTATCCACTATCTTATCAAGAGGACATTCTGGCGAATTTGATCACAGCCATCGATCCTCGGCGGAACAACGTCACAGCGACCTTTGAATTAAGCAGACCCGCTCAAGGAGGAAAGCCCCTATCATTCTTTATCGATCTCATCATCAAGAACTCTTCTGGCCTACAGCGCCGCCCTCCATTCATCCAAAAGGGATCGTTCCAAAGGATATTCAGAATCGCCATCTCTGAATGTCGCAAAATGTATTTGCGACATCAATATTCTGCAGACTGCATAGAAGAAATCGTCTCTGTGATCGTCACGAAGATCGCACAAGATCTAAGAATAAATCATATCCCTTGGGTTCCAGATCACGCTCCTGGAGCTCCCGGTCGTCCATCCTCCACCATTCAACACGGCATCTGGCTGCCTTTGGGAGAAACTGAGCATCCAAGAGCTCAACCGAAAAGCAATGCTCCTGTCTCTCAATCTCGGCAGATCATGGCAGTGAGGACTTCACAGAAAATTGCCTTGGATGATCCAAGCTCCCGCTGGTCGGCTTGTACCATCCGACTCTCTAATTTCCACAAAGTATTGCACAAAAACTCACTTCCGACGGAATGGCACTTCGATAATGCCTCCGACACATTCCAAAGATCTGTTTACGACTGGGTGTCGCAAAAATACGATCCATTATCCAACCCCCTCCATGCAATCGCCTTATTCATCGCCCTCATATTCACTGGACTTCTTCCAAAGATTTACCCTAGCGAAGTTCCACAGCCTTCTTCCATCCAGAATATCTATCAAGCGGTTAGATCCTCGCCATTCATAGAAAAGGTAAACAAGAAAGGCAGTACTCTTCCAGATCCCTTCATTACAATGGTATCTGGTTTCATAATCGCTATGATGGACTCCGACTCTCCATTGGAGAAAGCGTTGTCTGAACAACGTGGCGGAAGCGCGGATACCAACACTAAAACCCAGGTAACTAACTTCCTGAGCAAACATAGTGAGTGTACGCTTGTAGTTTCATTCAATTGAATTATGATTGCTCATTCAAAGACTTAGCATCAAAAGGTATCAGCGTTCTAAATGTTCTGATTCGCTTTGGTCTCGCAGTCCCGTTGTCCATTAGGGTCTTCAAATCCACTATATGGAAGAAGGATGCCATTCCTGTCGATGACCTGGTCATACAAGAACGCTGGAGCAAGGTGAAGAATTATCTTCAAAGCGATACGCACACAGGCGCATACAATGCAGTGGCATATCTTGTCGGACATGATGTCGCAGACTCCCTGGTCCAATCTGGATGGGTTCAGGCCAAGGGAGTTTCGTCTACAACTCCCTTCACTATTGCCTCTAAAACTTTATCGCATACATCTTCCTCATCTTCTTTGGGTAAACGCAGACAGAGAGAATTGGACATACCTGATAGCGATGACATAGTCATCATGGCAGACATGTGTAGTAATGAGGCTTCGTCATCTCGACAAAGACTGAATTAGTTGGTAATATAATTCACTCTGCTTAGAGCTCCTATTGTAGTGCTTAGTGCCTCCTTTAGCCTCAATTGGATCTTTGTGTTGTACTAGTACAACTGCTCTCCTATATGTAGTACACCCTTACCCGAGATTCCCTTTTTGCACCGGTTCCCAAAGGTCCTATTTGGAGTAGCACACTGTGCTCTGCCTAAGCTGCATTCACTCACTTCAACACATACACAATTTTCCTCCTTTTCACTCTCCATATCATGTGCTTCTTTCGATTTCTCAATTCTGCACACGGTGAGTAACTTTCCTTCACTTCCGGTTCGGAACCGGAATGATTCGGAACTGTGCTCTAGGGGAACGGTGAACAGACATGTGTAGTAATGAGGCTGTGTCATCTCGACAAGGACTGAAATACTCCGATTGGTCTCCATATTATGTGCTTCATTCTATTTTGCATGTGGTGCGTACCCCGGCACCTTTCCTTCACTTCTAGCTCGGAAGCGGAATGCCTCGGAACTGCACTCTAGGGGAATAGAGAACAGACATATGTCGGTAAAGTCATAGGCTGAGTCATCTCAACAAGAACTGAATTACTCAGATTGGTCTCCATATTGTATGATGCTTTCTATTTCTCAACTCCGCATGTGGTGAGTACCCCGGCACCTTTCCTTCACTTCTAGCTCGGAAGCGGAATTCCTCGGAACTGCACTCTAGGGGAACAGACGTATGTCAGTAAAGTCATAGGCTGTGTCATCTCAACAAGAACTGAATTACTCTGATCGGTCTGCATATTATATAATGCTTTCTATTTCTCTCTGCATGCGGTGAGTACCCCGGCACCTTTCCTTCACTTCCAGCTCGGAACCGGAATGCCTCGGAACTATACTCCAGGGGAATAGTAATGTCATAGGCTGTGTCATCTCAACAAGAACTGAATTACTCAGATCGGTCGGAACAACAGCATGACATTCTATCACAGGCGATTGAGAGGGGATTACACGCTGTAACTTGTACAGCCCAACCCCAGTGCCACCTCCAGTATAGTCATCTGGCATTCCAACAACCTGGAGAAATTCAACATAGAGAAGCGGGGTGCAAAGATATGCAGGGAGCTGCATTGTAGACTTTGGAGAGAAAACTGATCGAACCAGAGCAACATCTGATATAAGAAAGGTTGATATAAGAAAAGGAACTTGCAGTAATGGGACAGAAAGACATACTAAGACTCCCAGCTTGGTCAACGTTGCTGAGGAGGACTGCATCACAGCACCCGTAGGGGAGATCATTAGAAGGGGGACATGCTTGAACAACCTGGCTTCTCATGATGTAGTGTGATCGGAAGGACGAATGTAGCTGAATGCGGAATTTATGCCATAGATTGACCTCTCCTACCGTTGGGTCCCAGAAGCACCTTGGTCCATCGCTGGAGGCTGAATTGATGTAGTCGACGACAGCTTGCATAATGTCAGGCCATCCATACGCATCTTGCACGCTGTTCAACGAAACGCCAGAGCTATCGGGTCGAACTGTCACATGATATGCAATGGCACCATCTGACGTCACGATTCCCTTAGCTTCCGAGAAGAAATCGCGGTGTGGACGTGGGCCTTTGGCCATGAATTTGTGCTCGGGAAGCATGTTGGTGACAAAGGATAAAGTTGGGTCGATTCCTGCAACCTCTTCACTCTCCATCACGACTGCATTGTCCAATGGTGCATCAGATAACCGAAGGATATGGTAGAGGTTGAAGCGATAGAGGTTTTCTTCGCGGTTTAGCAGCTGCACAATCTGGTCAACGAAGTTCCGAGCATGCCGATTGGTGCGTTCAAAAGGGATCTTGCAGTGCGTGATGAGCAGACGCTCACTGACATCGGCGGCATATTGAATAAGGGATCCATTACTCTTGATGTTGCGCTTGAAGCTCTGCATGAGCTCGAGCTTCGGAATATTGAAGTCAGATTTGACGCCTTTCGCGCCCCGTCGAGCCTCTGCCTCTATTATTGCATGCTTAGTTGCATGGAAATCCTGTAACGCGTCGACCATGGCGGTGAGGGATGAAGTTGTAAATGTAGGGTTCTGTGCCATATAGATGAACTCGATGATGCGACGAATGGCATAAATGAAGATGGGGGATAGGCCAGCGCCAGCAAGGGTAGGAACAAGTGTCCGCTGGACATCTCGGTGCTCTTTCCCAGTCATCTGCTTGATGTGAGAAATGCCGGACGAAAAATGCCGGACGCCTACGCGCT
>JBBPOL010000534.1:0-12208 GCA_038091435.1 Leccinum variabile | reverse complement strand
AGATCCAGGTCCCGTAATCCGCTTCCTTAGCTGATCCACCAGAATGCCCTGCAACAGTATGCCCGACAAACTAACCCCAAGAACTTGGCCCGTGGTACGGAACAGGTATAGGACTGGATCATATGGAAAATCAGAGCCTCTTCTACCTTCCCATCAGAACGTGAAACTCACTGCCAGTAGCCACAGCCATGTCTTTCGTAGAAACGCTTGCGATCATGGCCTATGTGCGAGTCCGGTGTAAAATGGAAAGACAGTAAATAACAAAACACTCACGATCACTGTGCTGTTTATGAAACTACCTGTTGATAAACCTTGCGGTACGATGTCAAGCCACAGATCGAGGGCCCACGTCTTGTCATTCCATAATGCAACGAGTATGCTTGCTAGTACGGCAAGTGCAGCTGACCCCAGGTTGATCTTGAAGAACTTTCCGGTTCTACGTATTAACCTAAGAAGATCAGTGATCAAGTTTAATTTTCGCCGTAGCAGAGACCAGACTGACCAGCCAGCGAAAATGCTGCCAATAGGCAGTGCGACCTAGGGTAGATCAGTCTCGAATTACGGAGGGGGAAGTAGGACACACAGAAAGTGGTAGTAAATGGAACCCTATTAGATTGGATGATATTAGATCAGATCACGAGTGCGCAAAAGCTCTTCCCCCTCACCCGCGTCCGTTGACGAATTCAACCTGACTGCAGAAAAGTACAACGGCACGTTGTAAAACTGTGGAAGATGTTATCATTGTTCATATTAACTTACCAACTCACTCACCATCGAGAACGAGGTGAGTGACGCCAGGAGATTGGACAAGGAAACGGCCAGTGGTGTGCGTTGCAACACCAAACGTAGCGGCATAACGGGATACCGCGCCCATCGCGTTTCTACATATACAAATGCCAGCCCGAAAATGCAGCTTGACGTGAGCAATCCCCAAATTAGCGGATGTGACCATGGTAGCTCTTCTGTTGTTTTAATGCTGAACGCAGATAGCATGCTTGCAATGGAAACTACCATGGTGAACGATCCAAGGATATCTATGCGACGAAGTTTCAAATATATGCTTTCATTCGCGACGGCATCTGATAATTTGATGTTGAACTTGAGTGATATTAGAACGAAAGACATGATTAGCAATGGTGTCTATCCGAGAAGGCAAATCAGCGTCACTAGCATCTCGCAGTAGGGACATCGCCATCACCTGCAACAGGAAAGCTGCACGCCTGGTCTAGAAGTAAGAGTAGAACAGCGATATCGCATGTCCACGTAGACGTACCATCCCCAGGTATCGTTTATCCATCCTCCGATGGGACCGCCTATACCTCCTCCGAGACCGTACAAACTAGTGGCAAAACTTTCAAGGAGTGGTCTCCGGTCGTCGAATGGAATGACTTACGCAGAGGTCACCCCTTGATACAGACCTCTCTGCTTTCTGAAGAAAGGGTTTAGTCCGACTGATAGACACCTGAGGGAAGTGGTCACGCACAATGGCATAAGATCGCTCATAGCAACGCTGGCCACTTGGAAAAGGTGAATTCAGGATGGGGAGAACGATGACCACAAACGGACCTGTTGCAATTCTGGGATAATTGGTGAGCAATGACAAATCTCAAAGGCTATCGACGGACGCACCCGCCTCCACCCATACCAGCGATCGCTCGTGCAAGAATGAGCATTTCCATAGAAGGAGCAAGACCACAGGCGATCGTGCCAGATCCTGCGGTAGGTTAAAATCAGTAAGGCGTATTCCCAGTGAAGATTGCGACTTGCCGAACAATGTCAAGGCAAGAAGCATTGCACCCTTTCGTCCCAAAATGTCCGATAGTTGTCCTAGCAGAAATTTATTGCCAGAATGTAGAGAGCTATGGTTGGAACTCACCATATAAGGGAGTAAAGCAACAGACTGAGAGTAAGTATGCAGTGCCGAGATACGAAGACTGCTCCGCTTTTTTGAAGTGGCTCCCGATAGGCGATACGAGTGTGGCCACGACCGTACCTGTTGAAGAATGCTCAAACGACCCACATCTGAAGGTCCACGAAAACATACCGTCGATGGCAGCAAGCAAAACAGTGCTCCAGAGACCAGACAGGATCCAGATGAGATCCGCGGGAGATACAGTGTTCCGAATCAATGACGGGGGATCTTCAGGGGAAATGGCAACGGAGTTGTATGAAGCAGGTCCAGGCGTATCAGCGCCTGCATCGAGGAGAGGCTGCGACTCTGGAACTGAATTGGGGGGAGACATGAGCATTTAACGTGACGGCATCGGAATATTATAGATAAGTCTCGAAACTCGACGTTCTGTTTTAGGAAGCGCACGGGCTGACACACCCGATGAGTCAATGCTTCTGTTTTGGTGATCGGAAGAGGTTACATACAGTCGACTCCCTCTTAAGGCGATAGCCCTTGGGAAGACCCTCGGGCTATCGGTTTTGAGGGAGTATCGGGTTTGGTGGCGAGCAGAAAATGTGAGAATTCTATTGAAATTTCTAGTGTCTAGTAGGGTAGTCGACTATCAAATACTGTGAAATACATCTAACGAGTGAAATAAGACGTGATTTTAGTATCCTTCATACTTTGAGCTTCCAATGCTCGAGTCTTTCGTCCAAATGAATCTAAGATTGATTCCACCTGACGAAAAAATGGATCATCGAGGTGTTTCGTGTAGTTCCGCACAGCCAGTGCACCTCGAAGGGCTTCAGCACGAGTAGTTACCGGCTCTGAATCACCCTCATTGTTGTCACCGCCACTGGTCCCTGACTGATCTGAGCCACGCAATCCCTGTGCGTCCATCACCGCATCAAAGATTTCTTCGTCTGTTGCCTCAAAGAGGTTGCGAGTTTAGGTTTGCCAGCTTTTAAGGCATCCTCAAGCAAAGATTTTCAAAGAGAAGATTGATCTCGAAGCCTTCTCAGGCCTTTTTTTAGAGCGTCGAGAGGTTTCATAACGGGTTTCATAGTGGTGGGAAAGTAAAAGTTCCGAATGCAGTTTGGGTGGTGATGATTACACGGTAAACACCTTCCTAATTAGGTAATTATCTATCGGATTTTTCACCAAAAGGGCTATCGGTTATCGGGTATCGGATTTTGTTACAAATCCCTGCAAACCAACCTGGGAAATCCAAAAAGCTATCGGTTACCAGAGAGTATCGGTTACCTACGTATCGCTTAAGAGGGAGTCGACTGTACTTGAGGGCAACACCAAAACGGATGGTGACGAGACTCATTTAAAAAAATATAAGTATACTAGTCTCGGACCATCTTTTGGGAGCCGGATTGAGGTTCGTGTCCGGCGACCAAGAAGGTACCCTGTCAAAGTTATGTCTGATTTTAGGCAGTTCTTTAGCCTTTAAAATATAATATAATTAAGTATGTACAATATGGGTTAGCTAAGGTTTAACTGATAATCGACACGCTCACGCGCTGGAACCGTGAACCTCTCTTCTGCAGCCATGGAACCATTCGGCACCACGGACAACTTGCCGGATGACGAACTTGGCTTTCCGTGTTTACCGGATTTCCTATAACGGCTCGAGACTTAGTAGGGGTACACATGAAATGATTCAAATGAACTTGAATGACGATAGTTAGGATTGACACTGGCATCCTCTGATATTTCGTTAGATCACGAACAAACTGCCATCACAATCACCCTAAAGTTTTTCCCCTTAGTTAGAGTACATACTTATCCATCTCGCATAATTCTTTCAGGGCTGTAGAAAGACCAGAAGGTGTTTAGATGTTGTGTTTTAAAAAAGTCAGTTTGCACTACCGGTGTAATGATAATATTGAGAAACTACATGCCATATGCCAGGAAAACTACATATTGGCATTCAATGAAAGTAGGCTATAAGTATCTTTAATTCTTAATCATAAGTAGTGGTGGGCGACAGTCGTTATCTGTGGGCGATCGCTGTAGAAGTTGCTTGAGGCTTGTCCGAGTCTGTCCCTCTGCGAGGAATGGGTCATTGCCGATAAATGTTAGATTAAGATTCAAAATTTGCCGTGTCCACCGTGACGTAGTAGGTCACTCGTCGAGGGGGGCAGCCAAAAGGCTGCAAGTACTCTTTGCCGTATTTGTGCAAAAACGCCCCACCTAAATGAGCGATGGCACCACGGTGCCGCATCTAGTCAATCTGATACAATGATGTCATCATCCAGCTTTGCTTCGACTTTGCCGCCGCTCCTGTCCCCAGGCTGGGTTGGACACAAGATAGGACAGTCATGCGCGAGGATTACTACTGGACTAGCGAACGCAAGTACGGAAACATCCTCTACATCCTCCAGGCTGTGCCGCAGACCTGTCAAGAGGTATTTTATTTAGAACGGGATGGATAAATCAGTTTGTCGTATCATTGCACAAGATGTAGATGAAATTCGACGAAAGATAGAGGAAAGCGGGGAGGGAAAAGGTTACATACAGGGGCTGGGAATGGAGGATGTACAACCTAGCACTACGGAGAGCGGGATTGAATATGAGGATTGGAATTCAATACCGACCTCCTTGATTCAAGGCTCGGCCCGGCGCCTCCTCGTCAAAGCAACATCAAAGTGCGCTTATTATCGAAAGGTTCTCAGAGCTGGCACCGCGTAGATAAATAGTACACTTTGACTTCGAAAAGAAAGGACGACAAAGGGTAAGCTGGAAGGTGGACACGGCCCCGGCGGTAGCGACAGGAATATACAACAGGTGACGAAGAAATGTCTAGACGTAGGTCAACATGTGGACCGCGTCAGTTAAAAGGTCCAAGGGTCTCCGAATCTATCATTGTACGGAAACATTCTATTCTCGGGTATTCACCGATCATCTGTGAAACAGGATGTCACTATAGCAGGCACTCGTACTGCAATTCCAAATGGAGACGCACGAAAGAGGTTGCTCCTCGATAAATGCACAGACCACCAATGAAAGAACGCTAGTGGCGATTTGTGAAATGAAAACGACACGCAACGCAGTCGCATATGACTCTACTGCAGCATTCCGAAGAGGAGGAGCAAGCTCGGGGATCGAATTGATCGAATGTCTGGTGATCGCAAGCGAAAAAATGTTGTCAGTTTATAAACCAGGGTAAATGCTGCAGTGGACCTCCTACCGTATTTCATTTATGATCTGTATAAAGGGGGGGCTGTCAGCATGCAAACTAGGCTTATCATATCAACCTCACTAACATCAGAAGATCCAGGTCCCGTAATCCGCTTCCTTAGCTGATCCACCAGAATGCCCTGCAACAGTATGCCCGACAAACTAACCCCAAGAACTTGGCCCGTGGTACGGAACAGGTATAGGACTGGATCATATGGACAATCAGAACCTCTTATACCTTCCCATCAGAACGTGAAACTCACTTCCAGTAGCCACAGCCATGTCCTCCGCAGAAACACTTGCGATCATGGCCTATGCACGAGTCCGGTGTAAAATGGAAAGATAATAAATAATAAAACACTC
This sequence comes from Leccinum variabile, assembly GCA_038091435.1. NCBI lineage: Eukaryota > Fungi > Basidiomycota > Agaricomycetes > Boletales > Boletaceae > Leccinum > Leccinum variabile. The sequence continues at coordinate 6,765 of JBBPOL010000534.1, read as the reverse complement.
ACGATCACCGTGCTGTTTACGAAACTACCTGTTGACAAACCTTGCGGTACAATGTCAAGCCACAGATCGAGGGCCCACGTCTTGTCATTCCATGATGCAACGAGTATGCTCGCTAGTACGGCAAGTGCAGCTGACCCCAGGTTGATCTTGAAGAACTTTCCGGTTCTACGTATTAACCTAAGAAGATCAGTGATCAAGTTTGATCTTCGCCGTAGCAGAGACCAGACTGACCAGCCAGTGAAAATGCTGCCAATAGGCAGTGCGACCTAGGGTAGATCAGTCTCGAATTACGGAGGGGGAAGTAGGACACACAGAAAGTGGTAGTAAATGGAACCCTATTAGATTGGATGATATTAGATCAGATCACGAGTGCGCAAAAACTCTTCCCCCTCACCCGCGTCCGTTGACGAATTCAACCTGACTGCAGAAAAGTACAACGGCACGTTGTAAAACTGTGAAAGAGGTTATCATCGTGCATATTAACCTACCAACTCACTCACCATAGAGAACGAGGTGAGTGACGCCAGGAGATTGGACAAGGCAACGGCCAGTGTTGTGCGTTGCAGCACCAAACGTAGCGGCATGACGGGATACTGCGCCCATCGTGTTTCTACATATACAAATGCCAGCCCGAAAATGCAGCTTGACGTGAGCAATCCCCAAATTAGCGGATGTGACCATGGTAGTTCTTCTGTTGTTTTAATGCTGAACGCAGATAGCATGCTTGCAATGGAAATTACCAAGGTGAACGATCCAAGGATATCTATGCGACGAAGTTTCAAATATATGCTTTCATTCGCAACGGCATCTGGTAATTTCATGTTGAGCTTGAGTGATATTAGAACGAAAGACATGATCAGCAATGGTGCCTATCCGAGAAGTCAAATCAGCGTCAATAGCATCTCGCGGAGGGACATCGCCATCACCTGCAACAGGAAAGCTGCACGCCTGATCTAGAAGTAAGAGTAGAACAGCGATACCACATGCGCACTTAGACGTACCATCCCCAGGTATCGTTTATCCATCCTCCGATGGGACCGCCTATACCTCCTCCGAGACCGTACAAACTGGTGACAATACTTTGAAGGACTGGTCTCCGGTCGTCGAATGGAATGACTTACGCAGAGATCGCTCCTTGATACAGACCTCTCTGCTTTCTGAAAAAAAGGGTCCAGTCCGACTGATAGACACCTGAGGGAATTGCTCACGCACAATGGCACAAGATCGCTGATAGCAACGCTGGTGACTTGGAAAAGGTGAATTCAGGATGGGAGCACGATGACCACAAACGGACCTGTTGCAATTCTGGGATAATTGGTGAGCAATGACAAATCTCAAAGGCTATCGACGGACGCACCCGCCTCCACCCATACCAGCGATCGCTCGTGCAAGAATGAGCATTTCCATAGAAGGAGCAAGACCACAGGCGATTGTGCCAGATCCTGCGGTAGGTTCAAGTCAGTAGGGCGTATTCCCAATGAAGACTGCGACTTGCCAAACAATGTCAAGGCAAGAAGCATTGCACCCTTTCGTCCCAAAATGTCCGATAGTCGTCCTAGCAGAAATTTATTGCCAGAATGAAGAGAGCTATGGTTGGAACTCACCATATAATGGAGTAAAGCAACAGACTGAGAGTAAGTATGCAGTGCCGAGATACGAAGACTGCTCCGCTTTTTTGAAGTGGCTCCCGATAGGCGATACGAGTGTGGCCACGACCGTACCTGTTGAAGAATGCTCAAACGACGCACGTTCTGAAGGTCCACGAAAACATACCATCGATGCCATTAAGGAAAACAGCGCTCCAGAGACCAGACAGGATCCAGATGAAATCCGCGGGAGATACACTGTTCCGAATCAATGGTGGATCTTCAGGGGAAATGGCAACGGAGTTGTATGAAGCAGGTCGAGGTGTAGTATCAGTGCCTGATGCATCGAGGAGAGGCTGCGACTCTGGAATTGAATTGGGGGAAGACATGAGCATTCAACTTGACGGCATCGGAAAACAGAATATATGTAACATCGAATCAGGCTGAGTCAGGGTAACTAGCAAATGGAGAAACTACGATTCTGAGTCACCGGAAAAAAAAGTGGCGTTCTGTTACTTTACGTAAATCGCCCTTGGATCCATCAACGGGGACGAACAGAGATCAGAACGATCTGAACAGTATGGTACTACTAGGGTGCGAAATACAGTACAACTTGAAGTGCAGTAATCGAAGTAGGTGTTATGGCCACTACCGTGACTCCTTGGTACAAAAGCAGAAGGTCCCGCAATTAAACTTGAAGTCAGTCGTACAGCTTCGTCCGACACGGAGCTGGCTGACCGCATATCCCAGTCGTACGTACCCCGGCTCCACTGCTCTAACAGGTCGCTAACTTGCCTTCCAGTACAAGATGATACGATGATGTCGTCATCACAAGGCTTCAACTTTGCCGCCGCTCCTGCTCCTAACCGGGGTTGGACACAAAATAGTAGGACAGTCATGTACGAGGATTACTACTGGACTGGTAATCCTCAGGCTGGTGACTTCAAGCACACGATGAAAGAGGTTTACAACCTCAGCGATGCTGCACCTCTCTGGACATGAACGCAAGTACGGAAACATCCTCTACATCTTCCAGGCTGTGCCGCAGAGCTCTCAAGATATGTTGTATTTTATTTGGAACGGGATCGATAAATCAGTTTGTCGTATCATTGAGATGATTCGACGAAAGATAGAGGAAAGCGGGGAGGGAAATGGTTACATATGGCAAGTACAACCTACTAGCACTACCGTGACGTCATAGTAGGCGGCAGAAACGAGGAACCGTGTCTGTCGTGGTGATTTGAACACACATTCGTGCTTCTAGCAGCTTTGTGCTTGTGCAATTCCTGAACTCACCACCAGGCTGCTCTCTAAGTTGGAGCACGACTCCTTGAAAGATGTACGATCATTATGTGAGTGGGAACAACTTTCAAACGGAAGCAAACAATATTACAGTGTATCAAACTTGAAACAGGGTCCACCAGCACTGTGTCACACCTGAATTCGGAGTGCGTGCTATGCCAACATCTTTTTCCATCAAACGTCCGCGGCGCTAGTGCCGAGAAAACTCTGCGAGATCTTGGCAGTCAACTTGCGGTATGCCAATGTGGTGCTTCCTGCCAGGAAGAGCATCACTCTGTAAGTGTATGGAATAATACGAAGCATCTAGAAGAGGGCTGCAGCCGCCACAGCCTACATTCCGCGAGAACTCGTAGATCCAGCTGCGCAATGATTTCGTGCCTGTCGTGACCAAGGAGGTACTAATCTGGATCGGTACACTGGTAGCCTCACAAACCTTCACGATACAACTTCCAATGTGAGTCTCTTCACCAACTTTTCTGGCTGTTTACATCTGCAACAACGAATACGCGACGTGCGATACCTTCTCGGTTTCTTATCCTTCGAGCCCAGGATCCTTCATCCCTGTTAACTTTCAGAAAATAGGTTGCGCATCAAGAATAGTGATTAGTAGGTATGGATACGAAGACAGAACTATATCTTATCCCAAACTCAAATTAGGGGCCACCGCCTGATGCCCCTGCCTCCTCTCGCCTCCTCTCCCTGTCCATCCGCAGCTTTTCGACATATATGAAAGTAAGGACGACAAAATCCAGCATGTGCTCTGCATGGGGTGCGATTTCCAAGAAGGCACTCTTCCGCTTCCCGATAATTCCCCAGGTCGCTCGGTGATAACGTGCGACCTCGCTTTCTGACTCGTCGTCGAACCACAGCTACAAAAAGAAAAAAGACTAAATGAGACAAAAAAAAAAGACCTGACACTAGAAACGGGACGTTGATCACCCACCGCGACTTCCGTCATGTACATCACCCATTTGTATGAACGTCCATCAGGCCCAGTGAAGGTGCGTGTCCTGGAATTCCGGCGGGTCAAACCAAAACGTGAGTGCCTTCTCGATCGCGGCGACGATGGCTGAATTCTCACCTCCCAAGGAATCCTTCACTTGGCAGGAAGACGTTGGACTCGAGCTCCGTCCCTCCGATCGTGAACTTGGAAGAGCCGAACCAGTTCCATTCAATGCTACCGATGACGGCTTCGGTAGGACCGTCAGTGCCTCCCTCGCCCGCCGTCTGCATTATCGGTCGAGTGATGGTCGTCGTACGGATGCCCACACGGAATGGCGTGTTACTCTTGAACACGGGCAGTCCATGCTCGTCCATGAATACGGTGTTTCGTACACTTTCGCAGGAGAGCGTGAGGATCATGACCCAGAACTGCCGATGTAGTGATGCGTGAGGAGAGTGCTTCTTTGATGAACTCGGATACTGAGATTTTATTTATTGTGGCTCGTCGCAATGATGGATGGCTGGAGGGGCAGTGAAAGCGCGGACCGCCGCCGCATCAGAGATTTGATTCACACTTACGCAGTCACAGCTTTGCTGTACAAACCCTTGGCACAGAAGCAGCAATGTTCCCCGGTCACATCGGAAGAATTCAGAATTGGATCAGCATTGTCAAATGGCAATGGCCTGCGAGCCAAAACTTGAACGACATCAAGCGCCCAGAGTACGACGTAACTGCGTGGGAGTTGATAAACGTATAGATACGTAGTGCATTTCTGACTCAACAGTATATCATGATACATAAGACCTCAAAAGGGCATGAGAAGAACGGGCATAAAAGATACCCCGCTGACCATACTATTCACCCTGCCTCGATAGCAGTACGGTGGAATGAAGCGGACAATACGCAGCGATGCAACCAGCGCATACGCGGATCCCTATGCTCCACCGGTCCTAGACGACGACGCCATCGAATGCAACGTTTCCTTGTCCCCGTTCTCGTCGACCATGGAACGAAGTATACCCTCGTCATTCTGGAGCAACTCCCAGGGTGTCCCGAACTCGACCTGGAGCATATACATGCACGATCAAATTTCGTGTCGCAAGTATTAACAAATTCGCACTCACAATCTTTCCTGCATCGAGGACCATCTAGGACAATCATCGGTAGATAAGCTGGTGATGATATAGAACAGAGGGGACTCACGATCTTATCAGCGTCCATAATCGTCTGTAAACGATGCGCGACGATAAGCTGCGTCGTCCCTCTCAATTCGTTCCGGATCGAAGACTGAATGATGGCTTCCGTTTTGTAATCTATATCCCGACCGTGTCAGTGCAAGCGGAAACGAACCCCTGCCAGTGAGCCAGAATAACTCACCGATCGCGGAAGTCGCTGTGCGTCACCAACACAATCGCCAATCGTCATCTTGGCGTATTCACAAGGAGCAGAGACGAAACGTACCTTCATCCAGGATAAGCAGTTTGCTTGGACGAACCATTGCTCGAGCGAGTGCTAGAATCTGCCTCTGTCCGACCGAGAGATTCCCACCGCCACCCGAGATCAGACTTTCGAGCGTCAGTTGACCTTCGTCTAAGCCATCTTGTAAAGAAAACAATCCGGCGGCACGCAGGACGACGTTGAGCGTTGCGTCGTCGTACTCTTCAAACGGGTCGATGTTGCGCCGGATGGTACCGCTCAACAGCTCAGGCTAAGTCGCGCACTGTAAGCGAGAACGACATCGACATCGACAAGGAGACGGGGACTTACGATCTGCGGAATGATTGTCACGTGGGAACGCAACACGTCGAGATTGATCCCAGATGTGCGCATTTTGTCCAGGTAGACGTTTCCTTCAGTGAAAATGCATCGCAGGAGCGCCAGTGTCAACGAGCTCTGTTGAAATTGAGCGATCGTAAATGAATCCACATCATGATGAGATCGACTGATACTTGCCTTTCCGCTGCCGGTACGACCGACGACTCCGACCCGCTCGCCGGACTTGATGTGGAACGTAAGACCATCGAGGACTTTCGGTCCATCCTGGAACGCACAGTCATTCGGGACAAAAAAACGGAGAAAGGACGGACTCACCAGGGAGTAACGAGCAGATAGATTCTCGACGTATAGATCCCCACTCGCTGGCCAGTAAGCGGGGGGCATGCCCTCATCTGTCGGTTTGGGTTCTTGCTCGACCTTGATGTAGTTGTCCACACGTTCCAGACTGTACCGAGTTGTCAGCACCGCGTCGTACAAGTTAATTCGATAAATCCTTTACCTATTGCCTGTACGAGATAGTCGAGAATAAGGGCAACGATGATTGGAAGCCTAATACTCGGACGTACCATGTATTTCCACCTCGTTCAGATGCCGCACCCACCGCAAGATCAAGGAACTGAATGCCACTACAAAGGTTCTCAATCACAGGGTCCGTCAAAGACGACTGCCACACCGACCTGCCATATTCAGGGAGAATCCAGTGTTCGCAGCCTGATGCTTGACAGGTCCATACACCAAATAAGCAGCAAGCGTAGTTGAAAACAGAGTGCCCAGCATGTCTACACGTATGCTCATCCACCTAGGCGTCGGCGGACGTTGAGTATCGAGTTCGAGCGATCGAGCGACTCCATACCTGTTCAAGTTGTAAAACATGTGTGCCGCTCGCGAATACCTATCGATCCTGGCCAAGGACTCTCGGATCACTGCCTCCTCTGCTCCGTACGCCCGAATAGAAGCTAGAACAGGGTAGCGTAAGACAGTGATCCATCCATATGCGTCCACCACTCACTGAGACCAGCCATAGCAGCCCCAAGATGGCCGAGCATCGGGGCCCTGGAATTGCTCATCTCTCGCTTCACCGAAAGCTGCGCTTTCATGTAGACGCGTCCGATCCATGCACCGAGAGCGCCGACCATCAAGCTGGGCAAAAGGAACACA
>JBBPOL010000533.1:0-12211 GCA_038091435.1 Leccinum variabile | reverse complement strand
GTGAAAGTGTCTATGATCTTGTGTCTCAAACTGTTGACTCCCCTGTAAAAGGTGACAAATAAGTCATTCTCATATGAACAAAAAAAACGGAAGAATGTATAATATAAGTAAAATAATGGAATGAATGAGAATGGACGACAAATTGTGCAGGTGAAGATTCAGGGGAGCATGATGTCATCATCACTGTTTGCCATCATCTTCATTCATTACATCCTTTTACTCTGCAATATCATCCTTAGGTTCCATGATCGACTCTGTCTCCTATTCAAGGCAAGAAAATCAAACTCGACAAAGACTTGGATGATGGAAAAGGAAAAGGCTGCGAATGACTCGGGAGATGAGAGTATTCAGAGTGAGAGCCTTTCTTTTACCAATTTTCTGAGATTTCACCTTTTTCTAGTTACGCTGAACACCACTTACAACCCTAAAATTCTCCCCGACTATGGTGGTGATTTGTTTCAACACCAGCAGAGCGAATTGAGGCAACTTGATATACGCGACGAAGTCAATTGTCTTGTTCATCCATCGGAGTGGTACAGTTCTATGAGACCAGGTACATTCGTTGCTGTGCTAGCTACTTTTGTTTGGGGTGGAACCCGATGAGTACACCATCAGTATAATTTTCTGTACTCCAACATCATTGCTCATCATGATCTACCCTATCAGGTATATCAGATTGCCGGTCATACCTTCCGAGTCTTGGACAAATCTCCTCTAAAAATCGAACCCTGCTATCGAGCTCAAGTCCCTACTACTGCAAATGCATTTGCTAGCACATCGACAGTCACATCCAGCACAATGGATAATGTGCTCGTCAAAAAATGTCACCATCCTTGAACGGAACATCAATAACTATCTGACATTCTCATCAAAAATGCCTTGTCGTTAAATCATGTTAATATTCTTCATCTATTTTTCCTTTTTCTTCTTCGTAATCTCCTTGCTGAATCATGTATGATATCGTTCTATTTTCAGCATATATTCTTTTCATTCACTTTTTCTTCTTCATAATGTCCTCGCTGAATCGTGTATGGTATAGTTCTATTTTCAGCGTATATTCTCTTCATTCACAAAACTTTCTCCTCGAAAAAAAATCTCGTCATTAAATCACCTTCATACTTTTTTTTTTTCTTGTTTGTAATCTCCTCTGAATCATGTATGATATTGGTCCAACGGTTCTGGTCTTCTCAAAAATTTTGATCTTATTGTTCGAGTTCAAAATCTTGCTCTTATGCCTTCGTTATTCAACAAAAAAATCCACACTATCACTGAAATTATGCTTTCTATACATCAATTGTGACCTTCCAAGCAAACTCCTGCAGTCTTGGATTTTTGATGCAAGAAAATTACCGATTCGATTGCTCATCTCATTTCAAATCAGCATCACATTGTAAGTTTTGTCACATCCCCTGCGTCTATCTTACACCGCAACTACAATGTCACAAAACTCCCATTTCCTTCTTCTTCAACAAATCCATGACAGGGAACTTTACCTTTTCCATTTATGCATTGAGCATTGTTGAGAATTATAGATTTATTTCGCTTTTAAACTATGATTTCTAGTAGTGTGACTCAAATATTACTAACTAATTACACTCTGTGACTAGATGTAACTCATTTGTGACTCACTATCTCTTATCTTTCTTATCTTTACTTACGCTATTATTCGTGTTACTGATCACATAGATAAGGCTATTAATGCCATTGGACAATAGCAGTATCTTACTGTGGATGACTCATATCTTTGTCATCCTTCCATGACCTTCCATACAGTTCTATCTCTATTTCCCTATTATAGAAGAATACATACATAGATACAAACATCTCTGTATCATATATAAACCTGGAGCTTTCACTATAGGAGAACAACAAGTCTTCTACTCATTCTCCCATTTTACCCTCACCCAAGCTACTTGCTTGAGTCTCTACTCTTGCACTTCCACCTTGTTCGTTTCCACAAGACTATAAACAGTGAGTATCTCCCACTGTTCTCTTAGTTCCCACAAAGGGTACTGCGCCCACAATCGAGACTTGCTATCTCGATAAGCATATCCCCGATTCCATCTCGGATATCACGATTGCAGAAATGACAGGTTGGTTCACTCTACCATTGAAAAAACAATATTTCACTTTTTGGCAGAAAATATTCGACACTTTTTACCTTTCATGCAATCAATAATGCACTGCCTTGATCTGCGTGAACTGGAAAATACTGTCTGATTTGTGGGTCCCTGTCCTGTGACTATCATTCACAAGTTGTAACCATTGATTTCCTCAATCTTCCAACAGAATGCGAGTGATGTTCAGAGGAAAACTTATTGTTTGTTATCAGTTCCATTTACGACAGCGTACAGTCCATGTCATCGAAACCATCTTCGATACCGAAACCTAGTGCTTGTCTTCTTTCTGTCCACTGAATCTCATAATACATCTCCAAATAGTGTACTTTACACATCACTTCAATAAATTGGCCATAGATCACTCATCAAATCATCATTAATGGCATGCCTTGAAATGCACTGTGAAAGGTAGCAAAAATTTCATTTAGGAGCCTATCTCATGGATTTACTCAGCCTTTAAATTACACATACTATTAAATACTCAAAAATACGATTATCTCGACAAAAGTCGCAATCATCTTCTCTGTTGAATGAACAGCTTCTAATAAAGTAAAGGAATACTATCGATTCTGTTACTTTTGGTGATTTCGCCTTCCCTTGGTTACTCACAGTGGACTCCAGGTCAGTAGCTCATTGTTGTTTTGCTCAATATCATTCTTGGTTACTCACAGTGGACTCCAGAGTGATCCCTAAGTCCATATCTAGTGGTTATCCCACTCCCACAAGCTTTCTGTGCTTATCAGATTCAACAGTTGATTCCCTCCTTTTCCTCAGACGAGTTGAATAGACACCTCGTGGCTTTTATCATTGCAGACGATCAGGTAACCACTTATATCTCATTTCAGTGCTGTCTTTGATCCGCTGACGTCGATGTTGTCAGTCTCTCAACATTGTCGAATGCCCAGAATTCCGGGCTCTTTTACTACTTCTCCATCAAGACCTCAAGGATTTGGACATCCCTCATTGTACGAAAATATGCACAGATATAATAAGCTCGTGGCAAAGATACCTTATTGTTTTGTAAACTAACTTGATGGTATGTCCCATGCAACAGCCACTTAATATTCATATTGATGATGTCGTTATACAGCAATCTCTTGGGTGCATCTCATTCACAGCTGACATGTGGTCGAACGGAAGTCGACGCTCCTTCTTGGCAGTGACTGTCCATTGGATCATAGGACAGCCAGGAACAACACTGCTGAGGTTGCATTCAACACTATTGGCCTTCTATCTCATACGTGGATCTCATACCAGTGTTTCACTGGCAAAGTCAATTTTATATCTCTTAGATCAGGCTAAGGCTACGGCAAAGATAAAAGTTCTAAGACTATGCCCTCATGATGTGTTTCCCTCACATCACACATATTTGCATGACCCACATTATCAAGGGTCTCATAAAAGCTGACACTACTGCCTTCTCCAAGGCATGGAATGATGTGTTCCCCAGTGCAGCACCACAGAGAGCCTATGCTGAGGCCATCAAATCAGATCCAGTTGCAATGGGCTGCAACATTGTCCGTTCTATTCATGCGTCAGGCCTACGTCGGGACAAATTCGCGGATACAATCAAAACGGGTAACTTAAAGAAGTGGTTCAAGGGCCCCAACGGTGACATAATTCTCCTGAGCTCGAGCCCGTGCGAGATGGTGAGACGCGCTAGGACTCTACTTATGCAATGCTCAATCGTTTGTGTGCCTTATGTCTGGTAAGTGGTGTTTCATGCTGTGGTCATATTCTTGAACTTCTAACTTGCTAACTTCTACTCTGTAGGCGATCAACTACTTTGTCTCCCTTTCTAATCAGAAGGAACTTGAGAAATACAAGCTATCCCAGTTGCAATGGTCACTGACGTTCTCGATGACGTCAAGTCAGTTCTTCAAGTGAGTCCTCATTCGTGGCAATCCGAGATCCGCAGCTCACTAATAACCCAATAGGTCCCCTTCACTGTCCAACGACGCATGTCAAATGAGACCTTGTCTCGGCTTGGCCATTGAGTCGCAGGCCACACATTTCGGTCTGAAGGAGATCTCTATCGGAAGGCAATCAAGCCCGCGAGGTGCAATGACGGTGGCCGAAGAATACCACTTGTTACACGAAGCGTTACTTGTATCGTCGAGGAACTCACTAAGAGTCACGTCGAGACGAATACACAAAGGGGATCTTTCTACCTTAAGTGTTCACACTAAGGACTCGAGGTAGCTTTGAATACTAATGCTTGATTGCGTAGATCTAGCTAGGGAAACAACAACATTGTGCTACTGGGTATTTAAGCAATGAGTGCAAGTGCACAGACCAGCATGCGGTGTAAGCAGCAGTGAAACAGAGGAAGACATATCAAGTAGTCGAGATAAGGAGATAAGGAGATAGGGCGAGATGGTGAGATATAGAGAGATAGCAAGATCAGAAAAGATAGCGATTATACATCATAACGAGGAGGGGAGAGAAGAATGGATGAATCAGATCGTAAGGACATAGAGAAAGGAAAGGGAATGAAGTGAAAAGAGGAATGACGAAGACGGAACCCCATAGGAATAACTGTAACATCACTCCTACACCAATGGAGATCTTTGTGAAGAGGACTTGGACCCCCTGAAGTATTGGGAGGTGAGTACAAGTCGAATTTTAGCGCCAGAGCTCTAATATACTGATTCCTGGATTCCAGGAAAAGTCCAACAGCTATCCCATAATTTTCTCGATTGTCATGGACTACCTCCCTATCCAGGCCTCGGCGGTTCCCTGTGAACAGGCTTTTTCTTCGAGTGCTGATACTGACACCAAAAAACGAAACAGAATCAGCCCGACGCTTATGGAGGCATTGCAAATATTAAAATACGACTTTAGGAAGAGGATGCTTATTTTGTTCAAACCTTGGCGCACTATCCACGATCTCCGTGATCATGATCAATCATGGATTTTAGCTTTTCAACACTTTGAAAGTAGTATGCCTCCCTCATCAAAACAACGCATGGACAATATTCATTTAGGTTGGTGAGGATAAAAAAGACAGTGGTAAGTTTGTTGTTTGATCTTAAATGATCATTCACGAATGTGTTACTTTCTAGTGCCCCAACAATCTGGTATGCATTCTTTTTCCATTAGTCAATTCTCACTCACCTAGTAGTATTCCACAGCTACTTCACTCGCTCTCAACATTTTGCAGTGATTTAGCCGACAAGGTATCCCCTGTGTACTCCCTTGCTTCGAGACAAGCCATGGAACTATAATGAACAATTTGGGCCGGCTCCTCAAGTGGAAAGCAGAAGTATATATGGCCGCATCTCCAATGCACAGAGCCCCGATTGCTTTTTCATGCATGAGCATGATGCAGAGGCAAGATAATCACCAACTTGAATTGAGCAATACAATTCACCACACTTATCTCTGCTTTGCAGCACAAAGTCGTTCGATGGTTTGGAAACGATCAAATGAAACACTTCTATGTTGATTTCTGGAATACTCATGATCTTAGCCCTATGCTACATGGCAGATGTTTAAACAACTCCATTGCGCATGTATGCCCTCTCAGCAACAACAATTTCTTTAACATACGGTGCTATGAATAATGTCTCTGGTTCTATGATGACTTGAATGGTCTTGATGTCTTGATCAGCAAGCAGGCCATTGCATGCCAGTTTGATGAACATGTTACTTTTGGTGAATTGCAGCTGTGTACTGTGCCAAGGCTATTTCTAGCACTGCTTTTTGTCCACTCCCATGTGGCACCCCTACTAGGACCCCGAAAATTTTCCGGGCAGGTAGGCCTCATTCTCCAGACAAAGAGCTAACTTTTTCTTCGCCGACTCACTATGGACGACTGCATGTCGTCCAGTAGAACATGTGCAAGTAGTGACAAATCAGGTGAAATGCCACCAAAAACTACAAACCCATTCATGCAAACCCACTCCAGCACCTCAACCATAGCTTCAAAAGATAACATCATTAATCAACCTTGCAAAGTAAAAGATGTTCAGCAGAACCTACCTGTATATCCATCTTCTTCTCCCCAATGGGGCGTTTTCTGATCACAGTCACCTGGCAAAAGCCTTATTTCACATCACTCAGCTCCCGCAAATGCCTAAATTGACATCGGAAGCAATTCAAGTGATAGCATTCATTCTGGAGGAAAACCATGAATTGGAACAGCTGAGTCTATAGCCAATAAAGTTCTGATTGCTATCTTCCTGAAACTAGCCTCTCACTACACGACTCAGTTACCAACCTAAAATTTTTAGCGGAGGAAAACAAATAAACAACAATAGACTTCACCTCTGCTTTGGACCAGCTACGTGTCACCGTGATAGACATTTCAGAGAAGCTCACCTCTTCCGCTCTGTTACCCCAATCTCAAACTTACCTACCTTTGCCCCCCAGATCGTACAGTGATGCATTACGATCAAACACACATGGATCGATTAAAGTGCATGAAGCCCTACGTCGGGCTGAGGTGCAAGCTCGACAAATCCTTCTCACTCCTATGAACAACCAAGCGCTATTCAGTGACGATGATACCAATGAATCCACTGGCACAGCTGGGAAACTCCAAAAGGCTATAGATGACACCTGATCAAATGATGACCTGAACCTCTGAGATTGAAAGACTTTGGTCTGACCCACAACACAAATTCCAGGGATGGAATCCAAAGAGTGAAACAAATCATTTGTTGGGATGCCATAACCCCAATCACCTCGAGGTAGTGCACATATTTTTTTCTGAATTCAGGTATGCGCAGCTCCTCAGAGTACCTGATCTAAAAAAGACACATCAAGGTTGTTGACAGTTGTACTTTGCTAGGACAAGGAATAAATTGAAGAGACTGATATCGCAATGTAGTATGCATGCTATCCAATGACTCAGAGCACCTCGATGGGCTGCCAAGGTGTACACTTGTACTGAACACAGATTCAACTTAAATTCACTGTATAGACAGTCGATCAGGGTGACGAGGAGCTCAGGAAGGGATGCGAACTTGAAAATAGGATACCCTCGGGGCTTTGAGACCATGCATGACAAGACCCCTAAATTGTATAGAAGATCTCTTGTCCTAGTGCTGATAAGGGAGCGAATGGTGTGAGTCGAATTGTTCAAGATTTGCCATGTGACGGGGTGTTCGCTTTGAACCTGTTGTTAGTGTAGTAGTTTGGATACGCCTTTTACTTTGGCCATTTCCAACATTTTCAAAATTCTACCTTCTGTGTATCTATGCAGCGGGTCTACCCAGGTATTTTTGATGATGACCTCCTGGGCTGCTGCATTGAAGGAGGCTGTGCTGCTCCACACAATGGTACCTCGGTCATGCAACATCCCAGAGAAAAAGAGTAGGTGTCGACCAGAATAGTGTGTTATTTGTCTTGCTGAACAATCCGGATCTTCTTTTGACCATCATGAGCGAGAGGGATGCTGGAGTTGAAACCAAACATGTTTGCGTCAGTATCAAGCTTGATCTCAATGACCAAGTCAGAAACCCGGAAGGACTGCTCAGCCTGTTCATACCGCACCAGGTGATAGACACTGTGCTGGTGGTAGACAATCAATCTTGTGCCAGGAATGGACTGCCTCTGAGACAGTCTTGAGTTAAAAGTAAACTATTCAAGGCAAGCAATAAAAACATGTTAGAGAACTTGATGTAATTCATTGAAATTCACTCATACTACTTGGGCCGCAGGAACAGTGGATAGTAACAAATACCACCTTTCAAATGAATATAATGAAGTTCAACACAGTCATTTTCCAAGGTTATTTCTTGATTCAGAGTTTGAGGCTCTGACTTAGTGAACATATTATCTAAATCATTATGTGATTTCAGTGGTGAGATAAAACCATGGTTTAACTTAATTTGTTCTTTTAATTTGTTCTTGTCCTTAGCATGAACCTGGGCCGATGTCTCTCTTTTCCTCAGTTCCGCTCGGGAACCAAGATTTCTGATATCTTCTGAAAATGTTCCTTCTAGTTTATCTTTTAATACTTACCAGTTTATTCTTTCAGAACTTTTAAATTGAAATTCGCCATGGACTGCTGCATCCTCATATGAATCCTCATTCCACCGGAGAGAGTTGGAAAAAAACAAACCAAAAAAAAATTGATGAATGGACCACAATAGCCTCCACCAAACTGGACATCCTTGCAAAGATAGTCCACCATCACCTAAATGAGGACAATACATCGCCACTATCTATTGATGAAGATGGCCAAACCCTCCACTCAAAGTTCCAGTCAGACACATCTGCTATGGTACAAGATCCTGACCATGCAGAATGTAATCATATAGTCATCTTTTCAGCCTTTCCTTCGTCAAATGCTGCCATACGTGACGCAAATCCCTCTTCAACTGGAATAATCTCTTTCTTAAGTTGACTCACCACCCACATCCATCTAGGTTTTGGCTCTATACGGTGTAAAGACTGTTGTGTTGTATGAAAAAGTCACTCAAAACAAAAGGAAGTCAATTCTAAAGGAAATCAGATTGTCTTCTTCTGGAACATTTTCCACTTGGAAGTAGTATGCAAATCTGGATCACCTGGACATGTTCTTATCAAGGGTAGCATGATATCCTTCCCAATCTGTAAAATGTTATTCAGTTACATTAACAAATCGACATAGGTGTGTGCACTGATCAATGGAATCCATGGAGACCACCTCCAAGATAAACTTTGGATATTCTAGCCTCCATTGATCCTCTAAGTCCAGCTGATGGATGCCCTCCAAATACATGTCTATGATGAGGTACAAGTTGAAGAGGTTTGAACCAAAAGTCCATATTCTGTTGGTTGTATTTGGCGGATGTCAGCAGACTCTCTATCATTCTGTCCATATATTGAATGTATCATTGGGGATGCTGGTGCCATACAAAATGCTGAAGGTGTTGGTGGTAAAAGGAGGGAACGCTAATGGGACCCTCAGACTCAATGAAAAAGGGTGATGTGGGCTTGTCATCCACACGATAAGAATTGCCCTCCAATAAACTATCCCACACCATTACACATCTACCAAACATATTCCAACTGCTTCATGAGCACTGGCTATTTAAGTGGTGACCAATGTCCTCCCCCCTCCCCCAATCATTACCAGTACATCAATTCAACAAATGACTTTGAAGAGTAAGCAACAATGTACTTAGGGGTTTCCAAGGTCAGGAAATCCATTGGGAATGGTCCGGAAACCCTCCAGAATCTATTTGAACCCATAGCAAAGTCTACCCTCTCACAATTTTCTTTTTCTGTGTAACAATTTTTCCCGACCACCAAATATTACCAGACCTTTTGTAGAAGCTTCATATACATCTAATGAATGGAGTGACACCATTTAACAACCTATATTTCAATTTTTCATTTTAGTTTTTAATTCCCATTGAGGTATATAAACTGTGACAGTAGCATCTGTAGATCTCGCATTTCTGAAACTAGATGATAATGTTGGGATGGTGTCCAATATTGTGCTGGATGACCTGCTTTTGAGCCAGGATATAAGCACCACTGTGAAAATATTGCCTCTTTGCCAGCTCAATCCTTGAATGAGGGGACCAATCACAAAAATCACTAAGAACTTCTTTATCTGTGCCCCAGCAATGTGAAAAAAGACTTGCCAGGGAAACCCCATAGCCACATGATTTTCCTTCATGAACATCTTGACAAACAAAAATGTGACAATAAACCAAGTAAGCACAGTTGAGTTGCGTGAGGTCTGGGTCTTGTACTAGATGATTGGAAGCAGGAGTTGCTGTAATGTCCTGCTTGATATGGTCACCATGGATCTGCCAGCTCAACCTATGATGGAGAGTTTAGCATGCTAGTGATAGTGGCTGGTGATACAAAAAGTAAGAAAAAGTACATATTTGCCAATCTCGATGAATGCAGACATAACTGCAGGTATCTTGTTGGCATTGCACTTGTCATCAATGAGAACAAAGAGAAAAACAGGGTCTGTGCTGGTGGATTGAAAGAATGCCAGAGGTGCCTTGATCTTCTTTCTGCTTCTTACTCACAAATCTACTTGTCTAAAAGCTGGCTCTGGAGGTGTGATGGTGAGGAGCACCACTTTGATAGCCTGAGTGCTGGTGTCATTAGATGCTGAGATGGTGGAGGTCATGGTCTCCTCTGATTCAGAGGAGCAGGAATCAAAACTACTTAAGTTACTTCTCTTTGTTGTTCATTGTTCATTTATTAAATACACTCGTTCGTTTATTTGCATTGTGAACACCTCACACCTGCAGAGAACAGGCATCGCTCAGACAACAGGGAAAGGAACCGCGAGGATCAAATTGCGGCCAGATATCGAAATACTGAGACCGACGAAGCTATCGATGTTGAGGATCAACTGCAGCCGCATGGAGATGGGAACAATGTGGGCCAACCCGTGTGCTGTGGTGATGAGTGTGTAAGTCACTACAATATTCTGGGATCGTACTGACACATACATTCTTAGGCTGATATAGACTATGATGTACTGCATCACCACCATCACAACAATCGCCACCACAGGTCGCCTAATCCTACATATCTTTCTAGTGTTCGGGATAGGACCCATCAAGCCAGCTCGAAATAACGCCGTGTTGGCCATGATGCTGCAGGTCCCAATGAACGCACTACCGCTGCGCCTGCTTCAGATGCAACAGAACAAGCTCCCGGCCGTCGTGGCAAATATTTGAAAAACCCCAAGTGTAAGGTCGCCATCCAGCCATGGCATATCGGCTACTACCCCGTGCACTGGAGAAGTTTGTTGGAGGTCGCCAAGACAGAGATGTGGTGGTCACTTTTCCTCAACCACCCTTTCCACCCAGACAAAAAAACGGCGGTTGATGGGGAATGTTACGAAATCGTATTGGGTGTCATTGCACGCTTCAACAGGAAAGGAGAGATGGTTGACAAGGCGAGTAGCGGTATCTCGGTCGTACATATGCTAACAGTATCCATTATTTCCCTAGGCTACGAGGAGAACAAGTGAGATATGGCTATATTGGTAAGGTTTTTGAGTTGTGCTGCTAATACATACTCACTGCAATTAGCTCTATGACAATATCGGGTCGTTTCGCAGCACACTGAAGAAGATCATTCAAGATGTTATCTCCACCAGGTATGTGCTTCATGCTCTGCCCTCTGCCACGTCTCAGGAAGCACACCTGGCGGCTATCAAGGATAAAGCCAATGAGCTATTGAAGTTGTCGGTGTATCTACGGGGTAGCCTCAATGAGCAAGGAAAGTCTTCTAACTTCGGTCACCCTGTCCTAAAGTAAATTTGCCACACCGTCTCTCCAAGTCCCTTCAATTCTTCCCAGAGTTCCGAAAATCGGTCCCACACAAGGTGCTTGCACTTATTGCAGCAATGGTTTGTATTTGTCGCTTCTGACCACTCCATTATTGACCTGACTGCTACAGGTTCGTTTTGTGTTGACTGTTTATAGGACTAACGGGAGGGACACCAACCCGAATATCAATGCCAAGGATCTAGAAGTCACATACGTCAAATTCTTCCAGAATATACAACAATTTGCCAAACATTGCACCAAAGGAGCACAGTTTGAAGGTATGCTTGCTTGCTGGGCTTATGAGGGATTGTGAGTATTCGTTAGTCGTTTTCCACTAGATTTTACCGAATATTCAACAGTGATGGTTCTGCAGATGTTAATGAAGACGACAACAACTCGTGCACTGGCAATGAATTCGGATTGGCAAGTTCTGATTCTGGGGATGAGAGTAATGATGATGCGAACATGGACCCGGACATCAACAAACGGTAAAGTAACAATGATGATGCATTGGAGAGATTGTTGAACGGTTCTGAGCACAAATCAATGGGGCAGGGTACAGAAGGGCAGTTCAGAAGTGGGTTTGGAAAAGGATTCGGATGGTGGTAGCTCTAATGGTTCTGGCTCGCACATGGATGAGTATTAGTTGATAGCTTTCGGTAGTTAGGCAAGAGCGTGGGTATGACATACCCACCGTGGGTTGGGGTATGGGTACCGTGAGGGTAAGGGACACGAATTTATACTGGTACTATTTCGGACGTTACAAATGAGCTGTGGGGACGCTACGAATGAACTGTGGGGACGCTGTGAATGAGTCGCGGGGATGCTGTGAACCAGCATCCTCGACGC
>JBBPOL010000532.1:0-12216 GCA_038091435.1 Leccinum variabile | reverse complement strand
TACTAGCCATTGGATGCCAGTTGTCTCTTTCGATATCACTGATTACCCGTCCACCGTTGGCTGTTCGCCGAGTCATCATAAAAGCTAGTCATGAAAGCTATCGCCGGGCGATTCAAGGTGCAAAGGCAGCACTGGGTATTTATTTGTGACACCTAGTAGAATGCTTTCGCCGAGTCATAAACGCGTCCAAGTGAGTTGAAAACTCCACAGATGTGTCCGCTGCGAGTGCTCCCACCTAGCGACAGTAAATGAGAACGTCGAGCTACGGTTGGGTAACGGTGACTTCGAGTCTCGCCAGCGTCCGAAACGTCACTGACGCAGTCAGAGAAATCCTGCGGGCTCATGCTTATCAGGTAATACTAGGCATTTCAATGGAAACAAAAAAAGGTGATACTAGTACCTCACGTATGGTATGACATGATTCATGAATCCCAGTGAAAAATGGATATGTCCGAATATTGCCGAGTGTGCGCGGGTGTGATTTATGTATGTCAGCATCTGATAGATCTGATCTGATATGTTCGTCATACAATGCCAATGCATTACTGCAATTACTGTGCATGTTTTCGATACGGGCACACTGTATACCATACCCATCTGCGTATGTGCACGCTCATTCCACCGTACACACCACACACTGCACCGTACACACACACTACAACGCACACGCCGCACACGCCGCACACCACACACCATACACCGGCGCACCGCCCATTGCCCCCTACACATACATACAAGTTTACACAATTCTAAGATGAATACAAATATCAATTTGTCTGTTCAGCGACCCAGCAAGCACATCTGCGTTTGTAGCCTCAGAAACCGACCCCATCTCGTGTCTCTAGCAACCTGGAAACGACATTTCCAACGAGCTTCCCCTCACGAAAAGCAGAACATGCATCAAACACGCGCCCTCCATGAATCTAGTATGGTCCCACCGGCCAACCAACCCAGGCCGAACAAACCGTCTTCCTCACGTCCACTGCACAGGCAGCCGTCTACGTCCGAGAGCGGTCCTGCTCGCAAACGTATCAGAGTCATGGTATGTTCGCGATTTTTCTGTCTGTCTGACCAGTGCAGCCATTCTAACCAGCAGTTCTAATTGAGGATGCTGCTGGATCTTTGAATGATGCTCCTCGTGCCCCCGACTCGGACGCATTGGCAGACGGGTTTCCTGCCAGTGACGAGATTGGTTCCCGGGATCCATCCCCATCCCATGATCATCTGTCCAACGAGCATCACCTAGATGAACCCGTACTAAACGAACCTCCTCCAAACGAACCTCCTAATCCACACAGGACTCCGAGTCGGGTTGTCATACCATATCGCCCACGCCCGATCATCGACCTCGAAGCTCTCGCCTCTACTGCTGTTCTCGATCTGATGAAAAACCAACTCAATTTTATCATGTCCGTGCGACGTGCCACCCTCGATGATGGCGTCGTGAACATGTCCCCGCGTTCCATTGAACGTCTACGCCATCCCCCCCAGGAACCATTGCATATCGCGAGCGGTGGGATCCGCCACTCCATAGCGACTTACCTGGCTCTTAAACATGCGTCACAAGACTCTTTCGAAGGTGCCACTCGCTCAGCAAGGCACAATTTCTCTGATTCGCAAGCCGTCAAAGACCTGCTTTCCTTTCATGCGACTGAGAAGCTCATCAGTGAATACACGGGGGTCGAAGGGATTGAGCACGACATGTGCCCATCGTCCTGTGTCGCATTTACAGGGCCGTTTGAGCATCTCGATAGGTGTCCCATGTGCAATGCCTCTCGTTGGGATGAAGGGAAGCTGCTCGCGAGTGGTGGTACAGTAAAACAAGCAACACGAAAGGCAGTAACAATCCCGCTAGGGCCTCAACTACAAGCTCGCTATCGAAACCCAGACAGTGCGCGTGACATGCAGTATCTTCACCAACGCACCGAGGCGATCCTTGCAGAACTGCGAGAAACACAGACGATACCCGTCACAGATGATATCGCCATGGGCCACGATTATCTCAGTGCGTATCTTGCAGGCGACATCAAGCCCAATGACATTGTCGTTTCGATTTCACTTGATGGGGCGCAGCTTTACGAGAAGAAGCAATCCGACTGCTGGATTTACGTATGGATCATCATCAACCTGTCGCCCGACAAGCGGTATCGCAAGGTGAACGTTCTTCCTGGTGGATTCATCCCGGGTCCGAACAAACCGAAGCACCTCGATTCGTTCCTATTTCCTGGTTTCCATCACCTTTCTGCCCTTCAAAACGAAGGCCTTCCTGTGTGGGATGCCTCCATGAATGCGATGATCATCGCATTCCTATACCTCATTTTCGTCACAGCCGATGGTCCAGGACTTGTGCATCTTGATGGGATGGTTGGTCACACAGGCAAGAACGGATGCCGTTTGTACTGTGGTGTGCTGGGACGTCGCAAGGAACAGGGCACCCACTATTATCCTGCGCTCCTCATGCCACGAGACCATTGCAATGAACGCAGTAACCATGACGACATCGACGTGTTTAACCTTCCCGCCACCGGACAACAAACGTATGCGACCAATCTATTCCACCTTGTGGCTGCTCCGAATCTGCGACAGCTTGATCTCCGCAAGACCGAGACCGGGATCACCAAACCCCCTCTCATTCTAGGTCTTCACCCCTCCCGCTCACTGGGAATCCCACTCTCGATGACCACGGATATCATGCATTTGGTAATGAATCTCAGCATCCTCCTTATCTCCCTTTGGCGTGGAACGATTGATGTTGGGAATTCGGACTCTATCGATTCTTGGGATTGGGCCGTTTTAAGGACCAACGACGCATGGCAGTCACACGGCAAAGCTGTCGAGAATACCGGACCCTACCTCCCTGGTTCGTTTGACTGTAAACCCCGGAATATCGCCGAGAAACTCACCTCTGGGTACAAGACTTGGGAGTTCCAGCTCCACACATTCAGTCTTGGTCCGGCTCTCCTATACGGTGTCCTTCCCGAGAAATACTGGCTAAATTACTGCAAACTTGTGCGGGGATTGCAAATTCTGTGCCAACACCGAATCACGAAGGATGACCTGGTCACTGCGCACGTCCTGCTGTGCAATTGGGAGCGAGAATTCGAAGAGATGTACTATCAACTCCGTGAAGATCGCATCCACTTTGTCCGACCGTGTGTCCATCAAGTCGTTCACCTGGCAAAGGAGACGGTACTCAAAGGACCGCCGATTTGCTATGCGCAGTGGACAATGGAGCGCACAATTGGCAACCTTGGCCAAGAAATCCGTCAGCCCTCGAATCCATACGCGAATCTATCTCAAGAAGGTGTCCGGCGTTCCAAGGTGAACGCATTGCTCTCTGCCGTTCCTGAGCTTGCTCCCCTTTCGCTCGAGTTTCCAACCGGGTCAGTTGACTTAGGTGATGGTTTTGTTCTCTTGAGGATGCGCGAATCAAAATCCTTGCGACTTAACGACGAAGAAAAGCAAGCCTTCGACGAGTTTATGACTCTGCGCGGGCATCATTGGGTCTCTTCGATCCATCGCTGGGCAAGACTTCGTCTGCCAAATCGCCAAATCGCTCGTACAGCATGGCGGGAAAGACAACGGGCAAATGCTGGAAAAGACGTGCGGGTTTCCCGCAATGTTAAGGTTACGGTCGAGGACACCGTCAGACTTGCAGAAATTGAGTATTTCACCCGGGTTCCTGTTGAGGTGAATCACATCCTAAATGAAGAGATCGAGGATCACACCAACAACGAACGCTGGAAGTTCGTTGACGTTGCAGTGGCACGGCTCTATTCTATACCCGACAACCACTTGCTCAAGCTATCCTCACAGACTGTCGTTTCATGCACACTTTCACCCGATCTTGTCGTCCTTCCTGTCAAAGACATCCTCAGTGTCGTCGCCATGATCCCCCACCACCCAAACCTGCCAAACGGAGTCGTTGAGGATAGGTTTTTCATGATAGACAAACCGGGATTAGACATATCAAACTTTGGGATATCAGACGATGGGTTTGACGATGCTCAGGATAACGGTGACGAGGAAGAATAAAATTACATTGTTCCTTCTCAATGAATGTGAATTAAAGTACAAATCTATTACGAAGAATAGAATTACCATGACATTGTTCCTTCTCAACGAATGTGAATGAAAGTACAAATCTATTACATAGAAACAACATGAATCGCCGAATGCTCTTTGTCAGGTCACTGCTTCGACATCCGCTCGGAAATCTGCTCTGAAACCTCCTCTGTTGTCAACAGTCGGGGATTTGCATAGACTGGCATGCGAGGCTTGCTCGGTGAATGGCGAATGGAACGAACCAGATAAGTACAGGGCAGAGCTGTCACTTCGTGAGTCACCGATGGGAGATACTGGTCTTCTCCTTCAGAGTCCGGAACAGGTGACTCGTACGTCTTGCAATCAGGGAGAATGGTGTCGTCGACTACCAGCGTCTCTTCAAGCTCCTCCCAAGCCTGCCGCCAAAGCACGTTCGCGTGCTACAGCCCTCGCAGCCTCGTACTGCCATTTTCCACCGAGCATATCGAAGTCGTCGTCGAAGTCGTCCGAGTCGGCGATCGAAGGATCGCAATCTGCTAGAACGCCTGCCGCCAGAGCGCGTTCGCGTGCTACAGCCCGCGCTGCCTCGCACTGCCATTTGTCGAAGTCGTCGTAGCTATCAAAGCCATCGTCGAAGTCGTCCGAGTCGATCGAAGGATCGCGATCTGCTAGAACGCCTGCCGCCATAGCGCGTTCGCGTGCTACGGTCCGCGCCGCCTCGTACTGCCACTTGTCGAAGTCGTCGTAGCTATCAAAGCCGTCGTTGAAGTCGTCCGAAGCACGTTCGGATGCTGCAGCCCGAGCCTCCGGGAACGGTGGAGGTTGTTCCTTAGAACGTTCACAGTCTTCACGGATTCGGAACACAACAGTCTGCCAAAATAGATAAGTATAAAGCTTAAAAGCTTAACGAGCACTGATTACCTTGAGTCCAGGCGTAGCTATGTCGAGATCAAACCGGTAGTGAAGGTGCCGTGCGTCTGGAATGACACCATCGACGATCACATACACGGTGTCGTCGATTACTTGGAGGGAATTCGATTTATTGATGATAGGCATGGCCCGCCGGGAGTGGGGTATAAAGGAGGGGAAGAGTTGGTTGATGCCGGTCACGAAGGTTCGAAGAGATTATAAACAAAGTACGAAGTCGCGTGACTAATATGATATCACTGTGTACGAAGTCGCGTGACACTGATCCGATATATCACGTGTGCAGGTACCTGTGTCCATTTCTGCACACCGCAACTACCACCAGTATCCAATTTCTTGCTCGCCGAGCGACGCCGCAATGCATTCACTTTCCTTATACCCTCAAACAACTAGGACGACTAGTAGTGCCAGTGGGGCTCCTGTCTACCCCCAAGCGCAATCCTTTCAAGGCTCTATGATACCAATGCCCCAGCCATCTCCCGGTGGTTTTCAACCAGTTCCATCACTCTCAGGCTATCATATGCACCAAGCGACGACTGTCCAGCAGTTACAAGAACACTGCCGGGTCTTGGAGATGGAACTCACTAAGATCACTGCGGAGCGAGACACCACACGGTAAGTCGGCTCATTTCCCCGAGCGGACTTCTGACAGACACAGTGCCTGTTTAACGGAACTGGCGGGGAAGCTCTGCCTCGTGAATGGGGAAATTCTTGACCTCAACCACTTACATGTTCCACCACCACCAGCGCAACCACAGCCTACACGCGAAACGCATCCAGATATCCGCTTCTGGGATAAAGCAGACTATTCCCTCTGGTGCGAGTCCCCGGAGCCGCCATGCAGATCAAGGCCCGCGGTAAGTTACCTTACCTTGAACATGCTGACGGTAGCGCACTCGACGAGACTACGGTGAAGTCGATCCGCAAGCTGCTGCGCATCGGCTGCAACGACCTAGTCCTACACAAGATAGCTCCGCGAAAGTGGGGACAGGCAACACCGAGTGCCGTTAAGCGGCTCAAGGACCTCATGGAACGTGCGCACCCACTTTTCACTTTCGCCAACCACGGATGGAAGCTCGACCATCTAATCATCACTCACTATCCATGTTGGGCGCGTTGGCAGTTTGGCAAAGGACCGTCCAATGAGAGCGAGAGTGGAGAAGTTGAAAAGGGAGTATCCGGCGGGCACTCGGACCGTAGGATGGGAAAGAGGCGCCAGGACACACCACCACTGTCGACTCACTCGCCCACAAAGAAACGCAAGTTACTGCCGACGAGCCCTCAATCACGCGAGCGATCAATCGAGTTCGATGACAATGACCTATACATAGAGTCGGACTCTTTCAAGTTCCAGGCGCAACATGAGATCGATCAAGGACCCGGACTGCAGGATCATCGATCCGGGCCATCCCCTCCATCACGAATACAAGACGACATGATCGACCCCATATTGCGAGAGCCTCGGGATGACATAATTGACCTTGAATTGCAGGAACCACTGGTACCCCTCATCAGCCCATCGGAGAACACACCTGGGCCTTCAACCAGTCGTAAGGAACCACCGGTACCCCCTCCATTGCAAGTTAGCGCATCATCGTCAGTAGAAGAGGACTTGAACACGCTGTCGACCAGCACGTCCATGAATCTATCGCCAGCCACATGGCCCACACCATCCTCTTCGGATTTGTCAAGTTCGACCGGGACCTCCACCTCCGATGAGTCCTCGACCCGGTGCATAGTGGATATAGACCCGTTGTGAGTACATCAGGCTCTCTGCTTGCCGCTGTCGTCTTTAGTACTGTTTACAGATCGATTACTTCATTAAGAGGAGCCGGCGTTCCAATACCTCCTCTCCCTCCCATGCCTGACAAAGATGCCGTCAAACCTAGCATCGTCCTGAAGCTGAACTTGAAGACGGGGACATCAAAGGCTTCATCAAAGGCTTCCCCCCACACGAAAACGAAGATGCGCCCATCGAGCACACAAAATGGACGGTGAGTCGTTTCGAGTCAATCCACAACATTCATTCTAATGCTAATGTCCGTTCACCGTGACTCCTGCTAGTACTCTTTGCTCGCACCGCTGGATCAAGCAAGTCAAGCATGGCAACACCTGGGAATTCAACGACTTCTACGAACATACGCTAAGTTCGGAGCAGCGCTCGGCTTATGACAAGGAAGCCGAGGAAATGGTATGCTCAGGCTGTATCTAACCCGTTCACTCGTTTCATCCGCTCACCCGGGCCATTTTTGATCAGGTGTCTGCAGGTAAATGGGAGGTGAAGACGCTGGGATTGGGCCCACTTCACTAGCATTCGACGAGGGCGACAAAGTGGAGACGCTGGCGGGACATTTCTATTTTTGGGTTGCAGTCGGGGAGCGCAGGCGGGATCCCGATGCCCGACGGATTACTATTTTAGGAATGTACTAGTGTATTGCATTGTAAACAGTTCACCGCATATATGGTCAGACCAGCGCACATCGGAGAGCCCCGAGAAAATAAGAACAACACATATGTGATCAGACTAGAGCACATCGGAGAGCCCCGAGAAAATAAGAATAATGCATATGTGATCATATCAGAGCACATTAAACGATCGCACGGAAATGTGCGTGAATATGCGGACATATGCTTCTGCTAGCCAGAACATATTCCATCAGATAGCACCGTACCTGTGCACATATAAATATGTACATGAGCTCATTTGTCTGGTGTGGTGGGTTGCTATCTGTTCGCTTAGCGGACTACCAAAATGTCATACAAGATCCTACTGGAGCCTATCCAAACACATCCATTTTTCACTGGGCTTGAAGGACAAAATTCACAGCATCGTGATAGAGGGCTCCGCTGTACCTTTGTTCTGTTATTCGTCCCTCGAAAACGCGTGTGTCATACCGTCTATTCCTGTATGCTATCGGGTTTCGTACATTTGCGTGTGTCACGCTGGTTGGCGCCATGGGGCCTTCTATCACCATTTACCAAAATATTCAACTACATTGCGGACAGCGCCCTTACCCCGCTCTGCTTCAAACGCCTCTCTGCGAGCTTCAATGATCTGTTTTGAGAAAGAGCTAGACAACGCCATCTTAGGTCGGGAACTAGAAAAGAGAGAGAGTAAGCGGCACGAACCTGGTCTTGCTGCAGTCCGTCCAACCACTGACATACACTCTGGCCTGCACGATCACTAGCTTGTCGAGTATCCCGAGTACCCCAGGATCGTCCAACAACGACCTCGCTCCGCCGTCGCTATGATCAACATCGAGATCTAACCTACCTTCGACGTACGGATAGCGGCGCAACTGCTCTGAGAGGTCCGTCAACCTCCACGACTCGAGATCTCCTCCGGACTGAAACGCCTCGACGAGCATCTCGATCGCATCGTCGTGTTCAGAAGATAAGGCGCCAGTGGGGAATGTGCTCGATTTGTTCCATGTACGATCACCGGGTTGTCGTGCAAAGCCGACCTTGGCATTGGAAATGGTGTCGGTGTCGGCGGTATTGATATCAGGAGTCCGCTGATGTCTTCCGTCCTCGTGGCCCAGGAACGAACCGAGACCGAGATCGAGATCGAGAGGGCGTGGATAGTCCGTCGCGAGCCACACCTGCCCCAAGTGAAGCTTCCCCGCTGCTTGATGACGGTATTGCTCGTCGTCCTGGAGGAGCGCATGCAGCGTGCTCACGAGCGAGGCCGCGCACCACGCCAGGTTCTGCACGGGCACAGTCTCCATCCTCCAGTGCACGCCCACGAACGGACCGAGGTTGTCAGAGAGGCGGTCTGCGAGATCGTACAGCGCAGATGCGTAATGCAGGTTCAAACTCGGTTGTCCGGGCGTATCCGCGGGGAAGAGCGGGTGGCGGAGGTCGTAGTTGAGGACGAGGACGTCCGCGTCCGCGAGGGATAGGTGGGAAGCGTTAGTGAGAACAGGGAACTCGTATCCCGTTGGACCGGTCATCAGGTCGAAATCAGAAAGTGCGTCCACGTCAAAGCTGCTCGACAAGAGGCGCACAAGAAGTTCCGAGGCGTCGTCCGACTTTGTTGTCTTGAGCGAGCGCGAGTTGAACGAGACAGACAGCGTCGTCTCTGGCACAGAAGACCGTAGTCGCCCGAGTTTAGATTCAAGGCAGGACACAATCTTGGGGTCAATTTCTGCCCTTTGAACGACGAACGGAATATCTTCCTGCGGCCTGGTTTGAGCTTCGAGCTTTTCGTGACGGTCGTGACGTATGGCATCCAAGGATACGGCAAAGCTGCTTGGTGGCGACGGTCTCTCGCCGACCCACTTTGAAAAACCTTCTAAGTCCATCGCCGGCCATGAATCGGGAGAGTCGTCTCGCTGGGCAAACACGCTCGTATCGTAGTACGCAGAAAACGGCCACGCGGAGCATGCGCTCATTCTACTTTTCCCCACGTTGGGTAGTACGATCGTCCGACCGAGTCGTCGGGCGAGCATGACGAGTTGCATAAAATGGATTCGGGCCTTGGATTCCTGTTCACCGATGCGGACGGGTAGAAGGAAGCGGCAAGCTCCGTTGCAGTGTGCGGCGTCGAACGACCGGAGCTTCATGTCCTCGTTCTCGGGGACGTCGGTGTTTGCATTATGTTCTTCGGGAACGCGAGTGATGGGAGGTGGCCATGTGCCGGGCGTCGGGCGACTTGCGTTATTCGAAGTCACAAGTATGAGCTCCCCAAGAGGCTTGTCTGATTTTTCGCCCAAGGGTAGAACGGGTTCATTCCGGTCAAGCGCGTACGGATCGCGTGTCGAGGTAGTGTTTGAGACGCCGCTCGCGCTCTGGTTTAGACTGGGATTTTGGACGGGCGCAGACGCGAACGAGGACCGCTCCAGTTCCCAGAGCATGATGTAGAGCACGATAGTGACTACGACCACCGCTACGAGCATTGCGCCGCGCAGGGTATCCGCCGGGTGGGTAGGCCGACGATGTCGAACGAAGTCTAAGCTGCCGTCAGTAGTGCTCCCTCGAGCAGGAACATCGTCGACATTCGAGAAAGGTCGTTTGAACCGCTTCGACCGGTTGACGTTGTGCATCACTTTGAGGTTCGTCCAGGAGAGCGTGGGAGTTGCAACTTCACTTAGTGCGACCATTCATATACGTGAGGTACTAGTATACCTTTTTTTGTTTCCATTGAAATGCCTAGTATTACCTGATAAGCATGAGCCCGCAGGATTTCTCTGACTGCGTCAGTGACGTTTCGGACGCTGGCGAGACTCGAAGTCACCGTAACTTACCCAACCGGCGTAGCTCGACGTTCTCATTTCATCACAAAAATAGCAGAATCATAACATGCCCAAACAAACCTTCTACTAACCGGATGATCTAAGCAACGCAATACGACATCATATTTCACTTCAACTCGAGTGAGCCATCGCGTCCCCAAATTATTTGTCCGTGTAATATCTGGTCACTAACATATATGCATATATATCGTGCTCCACCAGTCCTTGCACTCACCAGCTCTGTCGCTGGCACCCAGAACATTTCCCAACATCCACGTCCACGGACGTCTCCAGCCTGAGCAGCAGTCCAGCAACATCCAACCTTCACCTACATGTTGAAGGTGCGTCGTTACCCTCGTCATCCCTTATACCCGAGGTTAAAGAACCCATCACGACCCACATCTATCGTTGTCCCACCTCCTGCGGTCGACACTATTAGGGTTTTGCATGGGTCAGCCTGTGTCTGTGCCTGTGATGTACCCGCGGGTACCTACACCTGTGGGTGGTGGTGCCACGTCACGTCGCCGAGTCGCGTTGTGGCATGCTGTCGTGACAGTCGTCGTGTCACAGTCATGCTGCCCCGACGCGTCCCGTTGCCGTTATCGTGTGTCGTGGTATGTGGCGCACACCTCGTGTCCCCCGTCGTCGTCCTCCTCACGTCCCCATCCCCGTCCTCCTCATGTTGTTGTCATCCATGTTGCCAGTCGGCGTCATGTTGTCGTCGCGTCATCAGTCGGTGGCGTTGTCATTGACGCGTTGTCGTCATCACGTTGTGGTCACAGTGGCACAAGGATAGGGGTGGGGACAAGATGCGGATGGCGATGGGGAGGTTGTCGTTTGGGGACGGCTGAAGGTTTTTGAAGAGTATCTTGCATGTTGCCTTGAATGATGCGAACAGATCTGGATCATCCAGCATTTCGAAGCATTTGAGTCTGGGACCGCTACAAAACATCCTTCTTGAGTTATCTCCGAGTACCGAATGATATCAAACGGCCGAAACACAATAGATTATTGTCCATGTTCATGTTGAGGGGAATGGTCTGAAGGGTAACCAGAACCGCTGGACGTAGGCGTAAAGTCTTTTGAAGACATGTATTGGATTCTCCGAGTCAGATACAATCAGTATTATATGGTAAACTACCTGCTAAATAGTGTTCAGATTCAAGCTTTATGATAAGAAAGATAAGGATGCACCTATGAGACAGTGTAGTTGAGGCGGATGCTGTCATTGTGAGTACCAGATCAACTGAATGATAGTACAAGTCGATGAGAGTCATGAAATGTGCCGTGCACGTATCACTGAGAGCATTACCTAATCTTACCCAATATGGTTTCTACTGAGACTCCGCTCATCCAACATCTTTCTCTTTTCTTCACCACCACCATGCCCACGTTAATCAGGCTGCACATTCCTGCCTCTTTGGCCTGTCCCTTCATCAAAGAAGACCTCAAGCATGCTGCCTAGTTGGCAAGTGCTACTCAATAGGTGTGTCTCCTCAGTATTGTTGCATATATGCGCATGCATAACATACACAAAAGGTGCGTTTCCTAGATACTTTGAAGTATCAGCACATATATGTGCATGTACAAGAAGCTAATGTGAATAATAGACAAACTAGGCTATTAGTGGAGCAATATCCATCAAGTTGACCAGGTTACGGACCTCATCAGGCAATATTGTCCTCGATCATGGTGCCCTTCATGACATGATCACTGCCATGTGACCGGAACATAGTGCATATATTCGTGTTCACGTAAGTCTTTCATTCCTGTGCCTTCAAGATCACGGTACCTGACCACATCCAATATCCCACCTTTCTTGCCACCTAGCACCAGCTCTCCAAGGTCCCTCCGAGTTGATCACCCTCTGACCTCAACATCAACACTCCGCATCTCTATGATCCCCTGAAGAATATCTCCACTGCCAGCACTCCAAGCCCCCCATGAAACACTCGGCAAAGCTGCCCACCAAGAACAACTCTGCCATGCTGCAGCTTGAGGCCTCCGCCGG
>JBBPOL010000531.1:0-12220 GCA_038091435.1 Leccinum variabile | reverse complement strand
GCAGTCGTTGGTGGTCACTTCGAGGACCCCACTAGTCACGACTGCTCGATCGTCCACAGCCCAACCAGGACCGTCTCAGAACGAAGGTGCTACACGGCCACGACGACCTCGACCGGAAAAGGACCCCGACGAGGTTATCAACTGGATGCGAAGCATTACTCGTGCACACTGCCTGGGTGCGTGTAGGTGCAGCTCAACAACAACTCAAACATGGACCACGGCGGGCACGGCGGGCACGACATGGGGCCCATATGCTCCATGGACATGCTCTGGAACACCCAGATCATCGAAACCTGAATCTTCTTTTCCTCCTGGCACGTCCGCTCCAACACCCACTTTGTTCTCTCCTTTTTGGCCATCGTCCTGCTCAGCGTCCTGTACGAATACTGCCGTCAGCAAGGGAAAACGGGCTGCTAGCCCAGCGCCTCAGAGTGGGCGGAGTACGCCCAGCAGCATGCGAAGCTGACGAGGTTGTTGAATGGGGTCAGGAGAGCGAGGTGAGCACATTGCTGTTTCTTCGCAAACAGCGTTGATGTAGCCTCCATAAAAAGGCGAGCAGCGATTCCAGTGCACTATCGGGCGTTACGCGCTGGGTTATACGGTGTTTCGGTCTCGTTGTCGTGCTTCCTCATGTTGGTGTTCATGACTTACAACGTGCGTCTTTTTCGGTTCTCGTCGTCGTCGTTGTTGCTCACGCGCAGATGCTATAGGCATACCTTATCTTTGCGGTCGTTGCTGGCGCTGCTATCGGTCATTACCTGTTTAGTGCATTCGTGGAGCCCGACAGCAAGGGCATGGCGTGTCATTAGGTGTCCATTCCGATGATTCTCGTGCTATGCTCTCTTTTCTGGATGTATGTAAACGTTTCGTTGTCATCGTCTCACCACTCAGCAAATATACTATGGAATTTTGCACTTTTACAACAAATGAGAGGGAAACTATGACTTCATTTCCACGTCTTGGTCTTTTTTCGCCAGATTGTGCACCTGAGGGCGTCGATCTCGGACGGCCTGTATGTCTTTGCTTTGGGCTGCTTGGTCGCCTCGTCGTACGCCAACACGGCAAACTCCACTAATAGAAATGAGAGTCACGATCAAAACAAGAGACCGACGTTTCTCGCTCCACAAGGTGGTGCTGTCCAGGTCCTGCTCATTACTTTGAGCACGAGCACGATCGCCTCTTCGACTCCCATATCGTCCTTGTACTCTTGTTTGAGTAGGCTCTGCGCGGTGCCGTTGTTGGCACCGATGCAGGTCGCTTTCCATCCTGAATAGTAGTGTGGGCCGTATCCCGCGTAGAGCAGGGAGACGCCAAAGGGCCGGAGACCTGTCAGTGTAGAGCATTGCGCAAGGCGAACAAGAGTAGCAAGCGGGTGACGTACCTCCAAATTGCGTGTACCCTTGTTTCATGTCGCAGAGCCGCTGTGCGAGCAGCTCGGCGGGAATGTCTTCATGTACTGCAACAAGTGTTGCTTCGCCACAATGCGGGCATAGTTGACGAGCGAGTTTGCATCGGACGTGATCTCTGCGACGCCGCCGACCACGTTTCTAGCACGGATCGCAGGGATCAGTAAAAACAAAAAGGTGGGGAGCTGGTGCGCAAGGTGACGTACGAGTTGAGCAAAAACATCTTTTCGCCGCTGCTGCCGTATCTGCCGCTTTCCTTGGCGCTGGTGAGGTCGAGGAGTTTACCTGTGACGCGTTTTTCGGCGGCGAGTAGGCCGAGGACGGTGCCCTGCGTGCGAGATGGCTTCCATGGCATATTCGACTGTGGGTGATGATGTTCGTCGTGCTGGGCGCGCGGCGGGCTGCCAGTGGGATGGACGTATAATCGGCCTACGGGAATGGAGGTGAGCTCGAAGGTGGTGCGATCGTGGATGATGACGTACCCTCGGGCGAGAATATGGTCGTGTCGGCGGTGTGCGATCTAAAACGAAAAATTTACGCAGTGTCGTATCGTCTGGCCTGGAAAGTTATCGTTAGTTGAGATTTGGCACGGACATTTAAGACGTACATACCATTGATGATGATGTTGGACGCGTAAGTGGAGAGACGAAAACGGCAATTACCGATCATACGGACTCGTCACACAGTACTTATGTACGTCGTGTTCTCTAACCGAAAAGGTCAGGTCGTACGCTGTATTTGCTTATCGACTCGTCGAGTTTTCGTTATTACCCCAAACTGAGCGCTTTTCGAGCCTGTCTTCCCTCGGGACCTCTTTGCGGCCGCCAAGGTATAGCAGTCCCCTGTCTCTGTGCGCGAGCATATTTCGGACGCCTCGATCACCCCCCTGCCATGAAGGACACGTCCTCGGGGTTAGTATGTACATGATCGACGTCTTTGTCCTGGTGCGAAATCGTTTTAGAAGGTCCGTCTTTACCTTTGCACAATACCAAAACCACGTAGCTAACATATTCGTACGTCCTACCATACCTCACGAATGAAAACACTATCAGTCTAAACACGAGCAGAAATTTCTCAGAAACGTAGAGCAGCATAATCTTTGAGCGATTGCATCGCATCCATAGGAGTGGTTTTTGGCATCGCGAGCTTCAATCTAGATGTCGATAGCCCGTGCTAGTGGTGTCAAGTCCTGCAGTTTCATCTATAGTCCATCTAGAGCTGGTTCTTTGAAAGCCTCATCTGTACTTGTCTGTCATGGTGAGTACCGCTCCCTTTGTTCCATACAGAGTCTAGGGCTAATTAACGATCTTGTGAGTTTTAGCCATGGAGCAATGCCCCCACCATCTGATCCCTCCACCGCAGCTGTAAGGTATTGTACGCCATCGGGGTCGCCATGCTGTCCATCGCGACCAGAAACTGTGAGCTCCTTCTCTATTCCTGTGCTGATGTGATCGGAACGCCACACGCCATAGTCTTGATACTACTCCAACTATGGGTACTC
The DNA here is from genome assembly GCA_038091435.1 of Leccinum variabile. NCBI lineage: Eukaryota > Fungi > Basidiomycota > Agaricomycetes > Boletales > Boletaceae > Leccinum > Leccinum variabile. The sequence goes on along the minus strand of JBBPOL010000531.1, from coordinate 9,313 downwards.
TGTGATCGCAGCCCACGACTGATGTTGAGCACGCTCACGTCTATATTCACACAAATAGTCTCGTTGAGCTTGACGGGGTATATTATATAGTACGAGATGCTGCTTGCGTACCGGTCGTCGTGGGGTCCTAAACGTTCTCTGATCGTTCTTTCGGTGCCTATTAGCAATGTTATTCTTTGACCGCCTCCTCCGCATCTGCACACCAATATCCAAACCGAAGCTTGTGTTGCTGTGGTCTCCCGGTGTACGTATCAGTCTTGTGTCTGTCGAATCGTTCGACTGACGTCATTCTCGTTTTCGTTCTCACTACATCCTTCTACCAATGCTCCTTCTCTTCCTGCCCCCTTTGAAATCGTGCTCGAACTCATGATGTTTTACTCATGATGTTCTGGATGACGATGTGTATTAGGATGGCTGAGATCATGTATAGCGGGAGCGTGTACTTTTCGCATATTTTCTTTGTTTGTTTTGCCTACGGAACGCAGCTGATGTGTATGCGCCGTGCATATACTATGGCCCTGTTTGGTATGTACACATTCCCCTTCAGAGGTGTTATCGTTCATCAATTGGCTCAATTATTGTTGTCTTGTGTAGGGCTGCGTCTCGTCAAGCTGCTCCTGTCCATCTTTGCACCGGTAAGCCCACTCGTCTTTTGCTACAGATGATCTAGGCTCGATCTCGTGTGTGGATGTTATTTCTGCGACATTTCTTGTAGATTGAGCTCATCTTTTTGGGTGTCTTGTGCGTGTCTCTTCAAGTTGTGGTGCGCTGATCTAGCGTGCTGACGTCACATCACTTGACTTGACGCGCACAACTTCATCTCAGGCTGGAGTGTCTCCATCGTCACGCTTGCCCGCCTCATTATGAACTTGCGCTGCAAATCAGACCGGATGTACAACAACAACAACAAAAATGTGGGATCGGACGATGAATATGAGGTGCCATGGACCGCACAAACTGCTCGTGTTTAAGATGTGAACGCAGTGGATACTCGGAGTAGAATCTGTCGCCACCGGTGGTGGATGAGGACAATGCGGTTTTTTGATCGTGATTCATGAGAGTGGGAACGATTACAGTCTTCTTTTCCTGGGTTCTTCTTTGTTTCAAATCACTGACCTTCACCACTGTTTCCTTTCTCTTCTGTTCTCTTGTTCAGTGTGCTCCCATTCCCCAACTCTTGATGGAGATGTTGGTCTTTTGGAAGTCTATTGCCCCATGTCCAGTTGGAGGACATCCACTATGATGTTGATGGTTGACTGTAAGTTAAAAGAACATCCAGAGCTTTTCTGGATTTACTCCCTACTTTCCACTGCCACCTCTGCTTCCACCCCATCCCCAACTTCAGTATCAGTCCCTAGTTATTGCCTTGCCTTGTTGATATGATATGATATGTACATAGTCTTCTGGGCAACTGCATCTACAGTTAGTAGACTATTTCATGATGCATCATTAATGCATGATACCTTGTAATAGAGCATTTATGCCATAGGCCACTCCTCAGCACTTCTACTACACATATCTTCAATGCAAAGAGTGCTGTGGTGATACAGGTTGAGGGACCAGAGTGGGCGGTGTGCTTACTGTTGTATCCACAATGTGTGACCTTTTGGATATGATATCATCTTCCTAGTGTTGTGTACAGTGTGGGGATCAAGTTGTTGTACTCACAACCAAAAAAGGTATGCACATACATAGACTATGTTGTGTCCATGGTGTCATATAGTGGCAGTTGGTCAAGTGCCAGACAACCCTTTTCTTGTATTGCTCTCAATATGCAAAGCATTTTCATTGTTGGATGCTGGGGCTTCCCAGTGTCCAATTTGCAGGAATGTTCATTTTTTTGCTGCCATCTATGCTTCTTCAACTGGACATAGAAATCAGGATGCAATGTTTATGTGGACAACTTACACTTACTCTAGAGTCTAGACAAGAGGTTGTGATATAAATGTAATGTTTTTGCTTCACATCTGAGTCCATACAAAAATTTCATTCATGAACTAACATGCATGGATACAACATGACCTTGCAAGTACATTCCTATAGATTCTTGGCCATTCTGACCATTTTTCTCTGTTCTTTTGTCATCTACTTCTTCAAAACAACTTCCATATCAGATTCTAGGCCCTGCCAGTGACTTCATTAAGTTGCTGAGATAGATGGTTATTAAATAGAAATTGAAGATATGCTCAACATACTCATGCGATTCTGAAGAATGACATTCACAAGCATCTCTACCTTTTCTTCTTTGGTTGCTTTCTTATATTGATCAAAAACTCCCTTCATAGCCAATTTCACCTGCTTGGGTATGTTTGATGCCTTGTACTTTTGAGAAGCAGATAGAAATGGTTGAGAATCCTTTTGATGGAAAAGATAGAAAGAGTGCTCCAGTATGATCAGTAGATCTACAACCCAATAAAAGTGTACATTTTGTTGGTTTGGTCTTTCAAAAAGAAACTTGGAAGAGAAAAAAAGGATATACCAATAGTGGTCAGAAGGATTTGCTTCCATGTACCCAGATTGATCTAGGATTTTCAATTTTATGTAAGTATACAAGGAAATTAATGTGGAATTTACCATAGTATTGGGCTGCAGAATGGAAGATTGTGTGGCATGAATATGAAACTGAATAATGACATGTGATAACCAAAAGACAATATAATGGATTCACACTCACAGTTTGATTGTGAACAATCTGACAATCACAAATTAAATTGAAATCTATGTAGAAAGACCACATGATAAAAACAAACTCACCATCTATCAATAAAAATAAGAAAATGGTTCAATTTTGAATTTGCATGATAAGCACTTACATCCTAAATTTTATTTATAAGAATGTTATGGCATCATTGTTCAGTCATGAAAATATCATTATAACAGCAACCAAGAACTAACATCCTGCAAGAAATAAAACAGTGTTTTAGGCTCAATGTACAAGTGTGTGGAATATTTAATAAATAACAACTTACAGCCTAAAAATGATTAAATGATTAGTAAACATGAAAAAGTGGGATTAAAACATATCACCTACTATCTGTGTGGAATTTGGAATATTTATGTTTAGAATAATAATGCTTCAATATATGACATAATATACCTTCTGTAATGTTGTAAAGTGAACAGGTAGAACATTACTATAATTTCCTTTGTAAATCATAACTCACAGTCTTTTATGAATGTCACACAACAGGATAAATGTGAGAAATAATGATAAAATACTTTGTATCACAACAGAAAGCTTACCAGCTAAATACAATAGAACAGAGGTCAGGTAAAATATAGATCAGTAACGGTGATAAATCAAGAATATAATAAGCAACATACCATCTGTAAATGAACAAAAAAACAAAGTTGTGATTTGTTATATGAAAAAAAGTCAAATGAGCTATAACTTACATGCTGTGATGTTGGAAAAAAAGAAAAATTATGGTATCATCAGCATTACCAATGCTCAAAGTTTTCCCTGATACAAAACTCACAAACTGTCATTTCAAGAACATAATGAAGAATGAATGGAGATAGCATCATCAGCATCACTACTCTGTGCCACATTCAACAATGCACAACTCACTTCCTGTCATTTCCAGAGCAGAATGGAGAATGAATAGAACATGGTATCATCAGCATTACCATATTTCATCTACAACAGACAACTCACATCCTGTCATTTACAAAGCAGAATGATAGATGAATGGACATGGCATCATCTCAGCATCACCACTCTCTGCCACATTCCACAATGCACAACTCACTCCCTGTCATTTCCAGAGCAGAATGGAGAATGAATGGACATGACACCATCAGCATCACTACTCTGTGCCACATTTCACAATGCACAACTTACATGCTGTCATTTGCAGAGCAGAATGGAGAATCAATGGAGAATCAATGGATATGACATCATCAGCATCACTACTCTCTGCCACATTCCACATTCCACAACTCACTCCCTGTCGTTTGCGGAGTTGAATGGAGAATGAATGGACATGGAATCATCAGCATCACCACTCTCTGCCATATTCCACAATGCACAACTCACATACTAGCATTTGCAGAGCAAAATGGAAAATGGATGAACATGGCATCATCAGTATCACCACTGGTATTCTCTGCCACATTCCACAATGCATGACTCACGTCCTGTTATTTGCAAAGAAAAATGGAGAATAAATTGACATTGCATCATCAGCATCACCACTCTCTGTCACATTCCAAAATACACAACTCACACACTGTCATTTCCAAAGCAAAATGGAGAATAAATGGACATGAAATCATCAGCATCACCACTCTCTGCCACATTCAAAAATGCACAACTCACAAACTATCATTTGGAGATCAGAATGGAGAATGAATGAACATGCCAACATGGCATCATCAGCATCACCACTCTGTGACACATTCCACAATGCATGACTCACGTCCTGTTATTTTCAGAGCAAAATGGAGGATAAATTGACATGGCATCATCAGCATCACCACATTCCACAATGCACAACTCACTCTCTGTCATTTGCAGAACAAAATGGAGAATGAATGAAGATAACATCATCAACATCACCACTTTCCACCATATTCCACAATGCACAACTCACTCCCTATCATTTGCAGAGCAAAATGGAGAATAAATGTACATGGTATCATCAACATCACCACATTCCACAATGCACAACTCACTCTCTGTGATTTGAAAAGCAAAATGGAGAATGAATAGAAATGGCATCATCAGCATCACCATTCTCTGCTGCATTCCAGAATGCACAACTCACTCTCTATTGTTTGCAGAGCAGAATGGAGAATGAATAGACATGGCATCATCCACATCACAACTCTCTGCCACATTCCACAGTGGACAACTCACATACTGTCATTTGCAGAGCAGAATGGAGAATGAATGGAAGTGGCATCATCAACATCACCACTCTCTGCCACATTCAAAAATGCACAACTCACATACTGTCATTTGCAGAGCAGAATGGAGAATGAATGGACATGGCATCATCAGGATCACCACTCTTTGCCACATTCCACAATGGACAACTTACTCCCTGTCATGTGCAAAGCAACATTGAAAATGAATAAACATGGAATCATCAGCATCACCACTCTCTGCCACATTCCACAATGGACAACTTACATACTGTCATTTGCAGAGCAGAATGGAGAATGAATGGACATGGTACCATCAGAATCACCACTCTCTGCCACATTCCATATTCCACAACTCACATGCTGTCATTTGCAGAGCAGAATGTTGAATGAATGGAGATAACATCATCAACATCACCATTCTCCACTATATTCCACAATGTGCAACTCACTTCCTGTCATTTGTGGAGCAAAATGAATGGATGTGACATCGTCAGCATCACCACTCTCTGCCACATTCTACAATGCACAACTTACTCCCTATCATTTGCACAGCAAAATGGAGCATGAATCAGCATCACCACATTCCACAATGCACAACTCACTTGCTGTGATTTGAAAAACAAAATGGTGAATGAATAGACATGGCATTATCAGCATCACCACTCTCTGCCACATTCCACAATGCACAACTCACAGACTGTAATTTGCAGAACAGAATGAAGAATGAATGGAACATGGTATCAGCATTACCATATTCCATCCACAATGGACAACTCACATCCTGTCATTTACAAAGCAGAATGATGCATGAATGGACATGGCATCATATCAGCATCACCACTCTCTGCCCCATTTCACACTGCACAGCTCACTCCCTGTTAATTGCAGAGCAGAATGGAGAATGAATGGACATGGCATCATCAGCATCAGCATCACCACTCCTTGCCACATGCCCAGTCCACAATGCACCACTCACATACTGTCATTTCCAGAGCAGAATGGAGAATGAATGGACATGGCATCATCAGCATCCCCACTCTATGAAACATTCCACTATGCACCACTCACTCCCTGTCAATTGCAGAGCAGAATGAGCAATGAATGGACATGGCATCATCAGCATCAGCATCACCACTCTCTGACACATTCCACAATGCACAACTCACAGACTGTCATTTGCAGATCAGGATGGAGAAGGAATGCACAGGGCATCATCAGCATCACCACATTCCACAATGCACAACTCACTCCCTGTCATTTCAAGAGTAGAATGGAGAATGAATGGACGTGGTATCATCAGCATCACTACATTCCATTCACAATGGATAACTCACATCCTGTCATTTGCATAGCAGAGTTATGAATGAATTGACATGGCATTATATCAGCATCACCATTCTCTGCCACATTCCACAATGGAAAACTCACATACTGTCATTGCAGAGCAACATGGTGAATGAATGGACATGACATCATCAGCATCACCACTCTTTGCCACATTCCACGATGGACAACGCACATACTGTCATTTGCAGAGCAGAATGGAGAATGAATGAATAATGTTGGCATCATCAACATCACCACTCTCTGCCACATTTCACAATGCACAACTCACTCCCTGTCATTTGCAGAGCAGAATAAAGAATGAATGTAAATGGCCCCATCAGCATCACCACATTCCACAATGCACAACTCACTCCCTGTCATTTCAAGAGTAGAATGGAGAATGAATGGAGATGACATCATCAGCATCACCACTCTCTGCTACATTCCACAATGTACAACTCACTCTCTATCATTTCAGAGCAGAATGAAATGATATATGTTAAATCAATTTTCATCCATTTGCTATAATGATAACTTACTTTCTATAATTCCAGATATTTATTTGTATGTGTGAACTAATTGATATGAACACCATCTTACCCAACAGTGTGGAAACCATCTTGCCAGTTTTATGGGATCTATAATGTAAAGATTGTGTGCAGGAAGCACTGATTCAATGAGCTTGTCTATATCAGATGTGACCCTTTTAAATCATAGCATCAGCTTTTGAAGAATAATCAAATTTCATCACTTACTCTAAATTAACTGCATATCTAATACACAATGCTAAATTTGTTTGTTGGGCAGAAACAAATAGCATTTGCAAAGCTTCCTCATTCAAAGCTCCTGCTGTATTTTCCAGCAATATGCCACATCCCTCATTTGAGTTGTGCATCCCTTGCATATAATTCCATGAGCTATATCATTTATCAGAAAACAGAAACATACCTCCCATCTGAACACTACATTTTGGTGCATACTTCAGTTGAGAAAGACGACCCCATACATTAGCATCTTCAAAGATTCCATGAATGAGGTTATGAGCCTTCGCGACCCTTTCCTCTCGTGGCAGCTTTTGATCATTTCTCGATAGTCCAACCATGCCACGAGCCAGTAATGCATCAAACTTGGTGAACAACACAATAACAGGCACTGGACACGTTGTGAGTTCGAAAAAAATATCTCAAAATGAACTCACCATTTCTTGTATCACATTCATCAAAAAACCGTTCCTCAGAACGTTGGATTGCCCGATCCAATTTATCCATTGGGATACAGTACCTATACAGAGTAATAACTAATCAACAACTACCTTCCGCACTAGTGAAGCTCTTACCAGATGGCGTGAATCCGTTTCTTGAGATGAGTTGTGGTTGCACGATCGGCAATGAACTCCTTCAATCGTTGGAATTCATCCACGGAACCAGCTTCGAAGCCCCGCGAGTCATGGAAGACAAAATTGTCGTTGCTCCGGAAAATCAGTTCGTTCTCGATGTCGTGCATCCCACGCTAGTAGCGTGCATTTGTAAAGATGCGCATAATCATGTCCGAATCTAGTATGAACTTGAAGTGACTCGGATACTCACCCCTGTGGTTCCCTCGACCTGGGTCAGATCAATCTAGTCGGACGGTTTCGTCAACCAGTCATCCATACGTATCGAAACGGGCACGCACCTTGTTCCCTTCTCCATCATAGACCTCCGGGTTTTCGTTTTGGTAGTGTTGCAGATTGCGCGGAGAATAGTCGTCTTGCCAGCGTTCGCCCGCCCAATGATAAGGATCCTGAAGCGGCCAAATTTCTCTCGGATGTTTTCAAAACCGCCTGTCTCGTTTGTCTGCATGTCTGGATTGCGAACTTGAGCGTATCGTTGAAGAAACTGTGAAAACGTAGAGATGAAGCAGCAGTCACCGAGGGATGAAGTGGCAGTTCGATCGATGCCAATCTACTTCCGACACCCGCTTCCGGCACAGCGTCACTGTTTTTGGCTTGATCAGGCTTCTTCCCGGGCCGGAGGTCTGGAGCATGGCTTTTGGCTGTTCCCAACTATAGTATCAGCCAGTTCTGGTAAAGGCATTGCATGTGCTCATGCTGCCATCGGCCGAGACGTCTAAATGGGCCCACAAGCAAATAAACCCTAGTAACACATTAGAGTCGTGCTGCAGTCGTTTCAGACGAGGTCGGCATGCGCGAAACGCCCACGAATTCATTTAAATAACACGATTTAACGATCAATACTACGAATAGATATACGAAGAGAAAGAAAGAAAGAAGCTCGACTCGGTCGCAGCACTGACAAGTTCGAAGTCGGAGACGAAAGTGGGCACAACGATGTGAAGCGGATTGAAAGATGTGGGAACGAACCTAACACGGATGGAGTCTGGGAAAGTGGGAATAACGAAGAAGATGAGACGGTTGAAAAACGAAACAGCTGGTGGGTGACAAGATGAGTCGAGCGCAATGCTCGCAGAGAACAAGGGATAGGTGACGACAAGACGGGGTGTGGGGGGGAGTGCGTCCGTTTGGAGGGGTGAAAAAGGGTGAGAGCAAGCAAGGGAGATCGGACGAGGACAAGTGAGGGGATAAGAGTGAGCGAGAACGTACGTTCGTGCATGCTCGTCGCAGCAAGCGCAACGGCGAGGATGAGTGCTTCCGGGCAGGAGGTGGAAGTGGGTACACATGCACATCCATGCAGACGCTCAGGAGATGCGAGGTGCGAGGGCGAACGAGCGAGAAGGTGATGTGCGGTAACCCTCTCGGGAGTCGGCAGAACGAGAGGTCTTCGATACGGAGGAAGGTGACGACGCAGCGAGATGGGGAGGGCGACTGCTACTTTGATAACTTCGTACCCTTACACATTCCTTACTTACCTGTATAGTCTAACTCTCCTCATACATGTCTGCTGCGACAGGAACGTTTGCCAGAAGGAAGCAAGACTGATCAAACTGTCAGTCCAGCACTTTGGTCGCGTTCCTCGCAGATCAAGAGCATCGTGAGCGCGGCAGCAAGGTTCAACGCTCAACACTGGCAAGTAGAAGACGGCAAGGGAGGGGAAAGCGGAATGACAAATATGTTGTGTAAGTCCGAAATCTAAAATTTGCCACGTGCCGGACGTTG
>JBBPOL010000530.1:0-12238 GCA_038091435.1 Leccinum variabile | reverse complement strand
ATGATATCTAAAATGTCTGTCAGTTCGACTGGTCTGAAGCGGCGACGCGTTACCCATCCATACAACGTAGCGTGAATGACGAATCGGACTGTGGAGATATCGAGATGCCCACATCAGCAAAATGACCCTAGGCTGTACAGAACTATATAGGATTTCACAGTTCCCAGATGTTACAGGAAGGTACCCACTAATGAAGTGCCCCACAAGCATGCAAAGGACTGTACACCTGCATCAGTCATGACCTGTCAATTCATATTAGTACCTTCACCCAGGCATACACAGACATGTAAAACACTCTGTCAATGGTTCTGCAGTGGAACCAAAAATAGAAATATAACCCGCCAACTTAGCTTACCCCCCGAAGAAACTTATCTATCAATTGTTTTGCAGACGAACCAAAATAGAAAACAAATCACTAAATTGAGCAATCACGATCAAGCTAATACAAATCAGGGAAACAACAAATGGGGAAGCAAGCAGGATCGAGATTGTACAAAACGGGATAAAAACCAATAACCGACATATGAGAAACACAGAACGAACCGTCGGATAAACCTGGAAAAGGGTCCAGGAAAATGAGAAGCGACATTAATCTAAAACTACCTGAAAGTCGGTACTATGCACGATCACATGCGACGCTTGGGTTGACTGTCTGATCTCGGGATCAATACGCGCTGATGCAGACAATACCACGTTGCACCTACTTGCCACCGGACGCCCAAGCGACTCGCAATTCTTTGGTTTTCGCAGCATGCTTCGGGGCTTTGTCAATTTGATGTTGCATGTCCAAGTAACCAGCGAAAATCTTCGAATAGGTGATGTATTCGAATTGGCGGTCTTGTCGGGTGCCGGTTTGAGTGTACTCGTCGAGGGCAGCACGAAGCTGTAATAAGTGTGAGTAAGGGAAACGATCGAGACAAGGCAACGCGAGAAGGATATCATACCGCAGTCGCCGTGAGGCACACGGCCACCTTGGGAGCTTCCCGGGAAAAGATTTCGGGAAAGACGGAGTTGAGCGACGAGGAGGAATAAAAAATGTCCTGGACGAGAGTGGCCAACGCCGGGTGCGCCATGTTATTCGTAGAACCCTGAACGGTGGAAGTCAGAAGATGGAATCCATAAGCATCTAACGAACCTCGTCGTCGACGCCATTCCTCAGGAACATCGCTTCCTTGATCAACGCCTGCGATCGCGACTGATTCTCTTGTGCGTTGCACTGGGGTCCGATGTCGTAGAACCTTGGTATAATTTCACGTGCCTTGGCCTTGATGGTCGACCGCCACGTCATCAGGGCTTCCCATAGCTGGGTGTCGTTAGCGGGATCGCGGGCGCAATACTTACAGAGTACTCACGAGGGTGGCGAGGGGAGTGCGATAATTGGGCCAGTAGCCTGTATAAATGAGTCAGTAAATGTTCGAGGAGGTAGGAGAGGACTTACCAGCGGGGACGCTTTCACACCCGAGGAGGGCTTCACTGAAAATCTCCGCAGCCGAAACATCAAGAAAAGTAGAACGAGCTGGGAAGGGATTTTTCGTCACCGAATCGCATTGCGCGATGAGTTTCGCCCGCTCGATGACTTGACGGAACCCGAAGGGATAGGACCGAAGTTTCGTTGGAACGCCAGTTAATTCACCGTCCGGTGCTGCTACCCGTGGTTGGGCACCTTCGAAGGACGGCTCAGCAGCCTCTGCTGCGCTGCTTGCGTTATTTTGGACGACGGCGACTGTGGACCTAACAACCGACAGTTGTTGCTGATCGCGAATTGCGCGAAGTCGTTCTGGCGATGGGGCACGGGGAAAGCCGTTACGTCGATGGTGCGCACGTACGACGTCTTCGCTGGGCTGTCTCTGCGATTCGGCAAGTAACACAGGATCTGTGAAGAAAGGCATTAGTAATGTCCGGTTAACACGTTTAAACCCACCTATGCAGTCGTCTCCAGGACGAGGATTTGCGACCGAGGATTGACGGTATTGTTCATTATGAGGTTGCTGCCGTTCTGAGAGCATCGTTAGTAGGCAATCTAACAAGGAAACATCACATACCAGAGTCCCGTGCTGATTCCCGTTGGAAACGATCTTCTTCGTCATATAGCGCGGCGTCCTCATCAATGTACAGTTCTGGAGATCGTCGTGGAAACGATCGTTGCTGAGTAGAGTACCTGTTGGGCGGAACGGACTTAGTACCCATCACATGCAACGCCGCTTCAGCCGTCCTTTCATCCTCATCGGGGGAAACTTCATCAATGTCGAGCTCCGGGTCCTTTTCGCCAACAGAAAACTCTGCTCGTTGGAAGCGAAGGTTATCTCGATCATCGCCGTCATCTTCTTCGTCAGTACCAAAATCGTAAGGTGGTGGGGCGGGAACCGAAACTTCCGACGTTTCATTGAAATCCCGGACGGAGAAGGTGCTAGACAAGGGGCGAGATTGAGACAGGGTTCGCTGTTGGATTTGAGAGTTCCTGAGTAGAACGGGTGATGTTGGGACGGTGGCAGACGGTTTGCCCCAAGATCGAGGAGCAACGGAGCCTCTTTGAGAGGCCGGAGCTAAAGAACCTCCCCGAGATGTTGGGGTAGCACTCCGAGACATGGGGGTTAGACTCCTTGGGGGGACTGAACCTTGATGAGAAAGGGGAGCGATTGGATTAGCCGTTCCAGAACAAGGAGCGGAAGGAATGTGAAACCCATATCGGGAGCCCGATTGAGACTTCTGCCAGGTCGGCTTGGGCGGAGGAGTATACGTCAATGTATCGGAGGGAGGAACCTGGGCATACAGTGAGTAGGAGGAAGGATGGTCAGATAACGGATTCACCTTCTTCCCACTGGCACTCCCTTTCGAAAACCCTATTTTCCGTTTGGTCGACTCCTGCTCTGCTGCCGGCGCCAACGGATTGAGTGGCTCGTTTGCGGTGGCAATATCCATTGGGTTAACTCTAGCAGCGGTCTGAGTTTGCACTCGTTCGATGTTTTGAAGTTGCGTGATTTGACCACCGCTACCTTTGTTCGCCCTGGCGGAGCGGCGAGCAAGAACCGGATCATTGTCTAAATGAATCGACGAAAAAATGAGGAACTCTGAGCTGCTAGAGGATAAACTTACCCTCACCAGCCTGAGAGGGAACCTGATGCATTTTGGCTTTCTTTCGCATATTCGAACCAGCTGCTGATTCATCGAGCGCGGAAGGTAGGTGCGGACCATCCGACACGGTAGAGCGCTTCTTCGAAAATTTTGACATGACTCGAAGAGATGCACAGTGCGGTCGACTAAGATGACTTGAGAGTGATGCTGAAGACTCGAGGACCTGCCAACAAGAGCGAAGGCTAGTTCCGCCATGCTTTTATACGGTTGAACAATGTCGATTGACATGAGAAAACTTTCTCGGAGGGAATGATCACTTACCTCTGAGTACACGTTGGATACAACGCCTTGCACCGCGGCTAACGCTTTGCGCCGTTATGAGTCACGAAGTCCAAACTCAGCTTACGATACAATCGGATTTGGCATAGGCTCCAGGTACAATTCGCATTGGATTCGGTAGAGTACGTAGCACATGTAGTAGTAGGTAATGAGCCGTCCCAGAGTCTGAGTCACACAACCTTGCGACGAATGTTCCGCCCTTCAGAACAGTAATCGGGTGGTGCGGCAGCAGGTTCATGCCGAAACGCTCGCTTAGCGTTCACTGCGCCGCGAGACTCCTCCACATCTTTCACCGCCTTGAAGGCATCCATGAAAACTGCGGTGAGGGCCGCGTGAGTAAGAGGACGGTTTTTGTCGGGATCACGAGAGTCACGGATCATCCCATAGAAACGGTTGACAAAAGGTTTCAAGGGCGCGAAATACGGCGTGACATTGGCCGCCACCCTTGTCGAAAGCAACTGACCCAACTTTTGGTCGTATAGGGATTCCATGTCATTGACTGTCTTCGCCGACGCCCACTGCCTGAGGCAAGTCTGGTCGATGGTCTTGTCACGGCGGACCTCGTTTGGTGCTTGATACAGAACACAGACCCAGACGAAAACGTAGATGAGGGATTCTAAATCGTGTGAGAGCGTGTGGACAAAGCCCTCACTCGGGCTGATATACTGTTCGAGGAGGTCAATTGCCATGAAAGGGATAGTGCCCTGTGTCAAAATGGTTTGAGTGCCGAACAAAGTAAAACAAATGAAATACTTACGGTGCGTTGACCGCTGGATACCCCTTGATTCTCTTCGTTGAGCAAACTGGAATAATCGAAGTCGATAAGTAAACCGCGTCGAAACTTCTTCTCGGCGATGATGGCTTCTCGTTCACGTTCATCGTCCGATATGGCGCCGGGCCAAGGTTTTGAACAGGCGAAGATGAGGATGTTGTTGACACTGATATCCCGGTGAAGAATACAATATCTCTCCACAAGGATACCGTGAACTGGCAGTAGGGAAAATAAGTAGTGGACATGCGAACCGAAAGAGGGTGCTTACCGTGCACAATATCGATAAAAATGCTTACGAACTCCTGCAACGACGTGAAACTGATGAGCGGGTCGCCCATGGGTGTCATCAGGATGCGTCGATGGATACGCGTCTCAAACTCCATATTCTTGACCAAAAACGAGGGTCGGAGTGAGTCGGTCGTCTCATCGGCGCCGTTCACCTGGACGGTCCACGCTTCGACCAACTGGGGGACACCCAGAAGTCCAAGGATCTTTTTCAAGATGACCTCCTCCGCGATCTTTCTTCCTTTGTGTGTCCAGTAGTCTTTCACCACAAATAGTTCCTTTCCCTGCCTGACAAGCCACGAACTTGTCGCCCTGCCGCGGATCAGATGACTAGTGAATATAGGACGGACGACGTTGTACGGAGTTGTGCCGACATAGATTAGCTGAGATTGCTCGACGGCAGCAGCGATGCGAGGGCGTAACAAGAACGAAGGGGACAACGATGGATCGACGAACGTCGGATCGAACCCTAACGAGGCGGGGCTCCCGAAGGCAAGAACATATATGAAGCGAGCGAAGAGGTTCGCCGACTTGTGGATATTGTGGCCTAAAGAGTGGACGACACCAGATCGATCGAATAAATGGATACGAAACTCCTGCTGTGCGATTGAGATGGCGACGACAAAGCGTCGACAGGGTTGTGACATGAAAATAGCGTAAGCCTTGCGGGTAATATTGCGTCGTAATTGGGCACCGAAGGGAGAAGATGTTAGTTCAATGAAGGAGATGACGTTGCGCCACGTCAAACCATCACGCGGATCGAGTTGTCCACAAAAGACGATGTCCGGTTTGATGGAGAACCGTGTGTTCCCTACGGGTTTAACGGCAAACTGTGAAGACCAAAGGCGTAGGGGATTGTTGGAAGTTCCTGGTGTAACGTGAATTCCCTTCCACCCTTCCGGAGAGGTCTGGCTGGAGTTTGAGGTCTGCGGCGGCGGAAACGAAGAAACCATCTTGTTTAACCAGGTGGCGACACTGCCCTCTTCGGAACCAGCAAGAGGTATGACCGTCACCTCGACGGTCTCCTGCAACGAAGTCCCAGCAACGGTGCGGGTGATGGCCTCCCGTCTAATCGAATACGTTTTTGGGTTCGACTTCGTGGTGGTGGGAGTCTGCTGGTTCGACACCGCGGTGGTAGCAGTCTGCTGGTTCGACACGGCGGTGGTGGGAGTCTGCTGGTTCGACACGGCGGTGGTGGGAGTCTGCTGGTTCGACACGGCGGTGGTGGGAGTCTGCTGGTTCGACACCGCGGTGGTAGCAGTCTGCTGGTTCGACACCGCGGTGGTGGCAGTCTGCTGGTTCGACTTCGCGGTGGTGGCAGTCTGCTGGTTCGAATCCGCGGTAGTGGCAGTCTCCTTGGGCTGCTTGCGGCCAGCCGTTTTAGACCGGCGCTTGGTGGTGGACGTGCGTGAAGTTGAGTTGAACTTCGACTTCGTCGGCTTCCGCGTCTTTGAACTCGAAGAGGTAGATTGGACAGTAGCTTAAAGATTTAAACAATAAAATCCAGATTAGTACAGAAAACTCGGGACGGGGAGCTTGGACTTACGTGTATTTGAGTTTGAAGCGACAGAGCCGACAGTATTCGAGTCTGAAGCGACAGAGCTTACAGACACTTCTGACGCAGGGTTAGGTTGACGCAGCAAATTTGGGATGTGGGAGGGTTCCCAGCAACCGCCCACAAAGAGCGGTGCGCCTAAGTACTTCAAATTACGAGCCTTGATTTGAGAGTGATCCTCGGCAACGTCGGAGAGTTGGCACCAGTGTGCAACGTAATTACCATCGAGCCCAGCCTGCTCGTATAGAGTGGCATTTTCAAGTTCGGTAGAGAGTTCAACGTCGAGAGTGGTGACTTTGAAGGTCCTGCCGTCCAGTGGAACCGAGGACGTTTTAGGGCACAGAGGGGTGATAGAAGGTGCGGTTAGAGCATTTTGTTTTGAGGGGGGCGGGGTGGTGGGCATGTTCTGGTCAGGACTTTGAAGAGATTCTTAGAGAGAAGGGGGGGAGGGGTTCAGAATGAACGGCGAGCCCAAGGCTCAGATAGCAACGAGGAGTGGCGTAACCACGGGGCCGCACAACAAGGCCCACACACATTGTGGACCATACATTCTAATTCCGCGCATCACTGACATTTGACATATGGCTGCCTAAGTACAGAGGACAAGGGAATAATACATTTGCTTGTTCCAAAAAGGATTCAACCAAAATTCATTTGAAAGTTCGTGACTGGTATGAGACGTGAGACGAGGATTTGCTTCTTTTCCAAATCGTGGGATCAAATGGAGAGGTGAACGGAGATGAGCCAATGGGAGAACACCACCGATTGGTTCATTGTTCCTCGTTGCGCGCTTCAAAAGGTGGAGGTGTGCGGCTGCCGCATCAGTCGTGAGCCCGTCCGCAGGAGGGATGACGTTGAAACGCCGCACATAGGCGAGAAATTCGTCGGTACCGAGCATGCGGAAGACGAGCCGCAGTTGAACCACCATATGTCCTGAATATCATGAGCCAGCAATATAAATATGTAGACTATGAACTCACCATCCAACCCGCGTGAAGGCCAATCACTCTCAGCGCGTGGGCTGAAGACTGCGCTGTCGTATAGGCCGCGAGGGTGCTCTTGTGAAGGAGGGGCGATATTGGTCGTTTGAGCAGGCTCGGCGATCCCGGGATCATGGTAGTTTCGCACTTGGACACGGACCTTGGTCCAAATTTGGATCTTGTCTGAGGGAACGCTGTAGTGAGACTCAGACGGAACACGTCTCTGACCTGCGATGTCATGCTCTCTGCTGTTCGCACGACGATCCAGGTAGTCGATGATGGCCTGGCGGAGGTCAGGTATTTCGAAGAGTGTCGAAGCTTCATCGATGGTCATCCGGTGGTGCGGCTTGGTAGCGAGATGGATGGCTGTTGTAGCAGATGCAAATGTGCGTCTTGGGCGTGGCGTTTTAGGCGAGGCGTCCCTAGCGAGTGTCTCAGCGATCTTAAAATAGTCCAGTATCTTACGTGTGGGTTTGTAATAATTAGCGTTGGACTCCTCGTCGTCCGGTTCGTGATCGTCGTCGTCGTCGTCGGCTGGACCATTGCTACTGTCGGGATCTTCATGGGAGGAGGCGATTGAGGTCGCCAGGTCGAATCTGAAACATCTTTCTGAACGGTCAAGGTACCGCGCGATTTGAGTGTAGTAATTCTGATTGTTCCCTGCACGCGCAGGGTTCTTGATCTCAGTCACATGCGCGTGCTCGGTGACGTCGGCGGACCACTGCATAGGAGCACCCGAGGCGCGTACGGAGGGGACGACATGTTGCATGAGTTCGAGTTTGGGGATTCGGAAATGTTCAGAACGGGCACCGGCGGCCAAGATTGCCTGCTTGTGGGTGTGAAAGAGCGCCAACGCACCGTCGAGTTTGGCCAATGAATGTTCGTCGAAGGCCGGCATCTGGGCGAGGTAACGAAAGTCCAAAAGGGCGCGGATGGCTGCAAGGAAACGGGGAGGCACTGCACCAGCGATGACACATAGAATGTACCGTTGGATAGCGCGGTGATCGCGACCGGTTACTTGTTTGAGTTTTGAGATCCCATCACCAAAAGACCGATAGCCGACCGGCGTTTGCAGGAGAGTGAAACGATAATCTATTTCTGCCCCGCCGACAACCGAGATGGACCATTGAATGTCGTGGTCCCATGCCATCCTGAAGAAGTGGTGTAATGGTTCGACTTTCAGAAATTGAGCCGGGTCCGATAACGGCCAGTCCATCCAGAATGGCTCATGAACGCCATTCAGTCCATATTCCTTTGCTACCTTGAGAAAAGCGGGGAAATCGTCGGGGTCGGCTCGACTGCACAACGCGCTGATAGTATTCAATATGTAATCGGCAGTCCGGGGATTGTGACGGGTATCATCGCCAAAGTGTTGGTATGTGGCAGTCGACATGGGGGATGCCCTTGTGCTCGCGCAAGACAGCAGGCACTGCTCTGGTGTATCCGCGATATATCCAACAAGGGGCGTGTAAAAGTACCGTAGGTTCCCGCGAGGATCGTTCATGATAATACCGATAGCCGCGGCAATCTTTAGAGGGGTGAGTACCAAGCTAAGACAGTGGTGGAACAATCGATCAGAGAGGAGGGACCGGACGCGTGAGTTCTTGTGAATAAAAGAAGGAACCGGAAGCAAAGCGAGTAGTAAGTGCGCATGAAGGGACCCCTTGCTGCGAATATTCATGGCGATGTTGGCCAGACTGATCAGCAGGGGATGTGCCATGCGATTTCCAGACATCACCGAGATGTTCGTTTTGTCCGATGACAGGACAACACCCAAAAGCGTCGCTCCCTCAGGTAGTTCCTTCTTCGGGAATATAAGTATACGTTAAGATCATGTAGACGATGACTTACCTGTAAGTTCCATGCATGATCACCCGTCAGCCATTCATCGTACATGCGCGAAAGTCGGGCCGCGGTGGACCAGACTTTTCTTGGAACGAATTCGATGTAGCGCTCGAACAGCGGATGGCTGAGGAGGCTTTGGAGGCATTCTATAGGGTCTCGGTAGAATAACGTGACTGGTCGTTTCGTTGGATGTTGGAGTTGTATGGTTTGTGATCGCCAGGAAGGACCTGAGGGTAGGAGTTCCGCACGAAGGCGTAGTTGTCTCGCTGATCGGAACGACAGCGGGAGTTGCTTGATCTGCACACGTGAATGATTAGTTACGAGCGGTAAGAAGCAGACGATTTGAATCTCACTAAATCTAGCGACAGAAAGCTGTCTATTGCAGCCATACTCAAACGAGAGCGTAAGAGCCACGATGCAACCTGCCAGTCCTGTTGGGAAGCAAACGGATAAAACAAATTTTCCTTGCGCAACTCGTTCTGGTCAGCAAAGAACTCGTCCATGAAAGTGCGGCCGCCGGGAAAAGTCTTAGATGCTCCTGGGAACTCCTCGACGTTCCCTAGATGAGCTGCGCTCGAACCAGATGAATTCTGAGGCTCGGTACCCAGTTGCTGATTACCATGAGGTACGTTGTCAATATCCATCTGCCAGCGGTCGTCGTCTAGCGGCCCGTCATCTAAGTCCATCTCCGTGTCATCGAGAGCCTCGGGAGACAGTTGACGAGTGTCGCTAATGTCAAGACCGGGTGGTTGAGGAAGTTTAATAGTCTGGGAAGTGGACTCGGGATGACTCGAAGAGAAATTGTTGAGTAATGCACCGCAAGCCGACGACGGTTGATTCAAGTGTTGCAGAACGCGGGTCTCATTTGCGAACCTCTTCCCACATCGGGGACAAAACGAGGTCTTTTGAACTCGCGCAAAGATTTTCTTCCGCTTTGGCATGAGGGGAACTTCAAGTCAATGAACTGAGCAAGGTCTGGGCCACTGTCACGGCAGCACTCGGCGAATCTGAGGGCGAAACTCTGAGTAGAATTACTAAGTCGAAGAAATATGGGCAAATTAAACCACGGATGTAATTGCGTTTACTAACCGCCACAAACAACTTGAACGCTTAATGGCACTTTGTCCCTTTCCCGCCATCCACGATTCTCTCTAAAACCCTACTTACTTACCCACATGGGCTGTGTTTCCAGATCTGAGCAACATACCTCGCTCGACTTTGATGGGACTTTGACAAAATATTAATATTCTGCGGCATACATGACGGATACCCCTTTACCGTCGTGCTCTTCGCAAAGATTTCGTCGGTCCCGGCCTTTTACCCCACCTACTTACTCCCATCGGCGAAGAAGTCGGCGCCTCCGCTTGCTAGAAATCCATTCGCGGCTCCATCGGGTACGGCCCGTATTTAATTTGAGATAAGTAATATTTTATTATTTCGTCCTGACCCCTTGGATGATAGTCCCGGGCCATTCGGCAGCGTTACCCGGATCGCCTCAAAAGCCCGTGCTCCCCCTCCCCTTACCCCGCCTCCTCCCACTGCCAATCCATTCTCTATCGGTTACCAGCCCCTTGCCAACGCCTCAAACGCCGGTGTTCCCCCTCCCCTCCCCCATCTACTTACTCCCATACGAAGAAGTCGATGCTTCCTCCCACCGCTAATCTATTCGCGGCTCCATCGGGTACCAGCCCGTTGCCCTCGTATGTCCATTCGCGACTCCATCGGTTACCAGTCCGTTGACATCGCCTCAAAAGCCGCTGTTCCCCTCTCCCCTCTGCCCTTACCCCACCTACAGACTCCCATCGACGAAGAAGTCGACGCCTCCGCCCACTGCCAATACATTCGCGGCTCCATCGCGTACCAGCCCGTTGCCCTCGTACGCCTCCAAAATCTGTGTTCCCCCGTGTGGTAACCCCTCCATATTGTAGCTCACGTTACTTGCTCAGAGCAGTCGTCTTGAAGACGACACTTATGGTATTCTCGCCCCCGCTCACCATATATTCAAGATCATATCTATGTCCGCGCCCTGCCCGTTCCTTAACGGGGCGACATGGAGTACCGTTGGCGACGGACTCGCTTGATTCAAATATCGCATTGGGCTTCACTGCTGCATACTCACGCTGTGTCAATAGCTGCATACAATCGTTTTTTTTCTTCGTAGGCATATATGTATACATCATCAAGCATCTGGTTTTGAATTAGCTACGTTTAATACTTGATTTGGGAAAGCTTTAGGCTTTTATTTCCACTTGCGGACGTGGGTTGAGTCAACTTGAGTGATCCAAGTCTAAACCTGTTTAAGATTTCGCTTGCGATTCCAGATCCGGGCCGCCAATCGTGCCGCAACCAATGCGACTCGTCGTCGGTCACACGCACATGCC
This sequence comes from Leccinum variabile, assembly GCA_038091435.1. Taxonomy (NCBI): domain Eukaryota; kingdom Fungi; phylum Basidiomycota; class Agaricomycetes; order Boletales; family Boletaceae; genus Leccinum; species Leccinum variabile. The sequence continues at coordinate 1,009 of JBBPOL010000530.1, read as the reverse complement.
CCCTCATTCGCAACGTTGACGACAACAACGCCACGCACCCCCAACCGCAACAACAACACACCTCATCCGTAACAACACGTGCACCCGCGCTCTCGACTCGACTCGTCGATGTGACGACGAAGCGTAGACGCCACGACGACGAACGACACGACAACAACATAGAATGTAATGACGACGACGAAAGCGATGTCATAGTACGGTGCGTCAGTTCCCGCCTCTCTTCCTGGCCCTCTCCCCCCCTATGTCAGGCCTTGTCCACACCGCCAGCGCATGCCCCATCGACGCGACGACGACGACGACCCAATGACACAAGGACACGAGCAACAACGACAATGCCCCCCTCATCCGCAACGACAACGGTGCACGTACGCAGCACGCGCAACGTCGTCGACGAAGACGCACACACGCACATCCTCGTCCGCAATCACGACAACGCGTGCACCCTGACGCACAACGTCGACGACGACGTGTTCCCCATTCCAGCATCATTGACGGCGTGTGGCGACTGCCGCGCACTCTCGTTCCGCCGAGAGTGCATGACGGTCACCACACTCCATCGTCTTGCTCCCGTTCCCGTGAGTATGACGAGCACCGCGGGTACGGGTATCGCAGAAAAATCCCCGTACCAATGCGACCGTGCACATTGTGTGGTAGCTTCTGCATGCTGAGGCGAGAGAGCGGGGGTAGTGACGCGGGCGCGGTATCTAGAGGGAATGAAATATGTGAGCAGGTGGGCCGGATTCTGGATTCTGGACCTTTGTTTAAGCTTCGTAACTGCGTGTATTTGACAATGTTCCTATCATCGTGCGTTTTCTCACAGGGTCCAGGACCGCCCGGAGGGCCTTGACTATGTATACTAATCATCAAGAACAAGTCACATCGGATTTCGAATTAGCTACGTTTACGATCAACAAGACAGAAGTCCCCTTTCCCGCGATATGGATGTCATCGATCCCGGCGACCGTTTCGAGGGCACGTACGAGAGTGTCGTCGGCTGAGTTCCCTACAC
>JBBPOL010000529.1:0-12245 GCA_038091435.1 Leccinum variabile | reverse complement strand
CAGTATCTGAAGCTGCGAAAATTTGTTCCCAAAAAGGAAACTCATTATTCCATTTTGGTTCCACCAGAAAAGTTGTAGCCCCTGTTTTTCTGATTCTCATGGTGCAAGAATCTAATCAATCAGATCAGATCTGGATGAGATATGATCAAAATGGTCGAAAAACCCCGGCAATACAAGCATTCTGATTGGCCAATATTGGCCAATGGCAATTGCCACCTTTTGTTGGAATGCCCCTATCAAGAAAGGGGCAGTATCCAAAGCTGCGAAAATTTGTTCCCAAAAAGGAAACTCATTATTCCATTTTGGTTCCACCAGAAAAGTTGTAGCCCCTGTTTTTCTGATTCTCGTGGTGCAAGAATCTAATCAATCAGATCAGATCTGGATGAGATATGATCAAAATGGTCGCGAAACATCGACGATATGAGGCTTCTGATTGGTCAATATAGTCACTGGCAATTGCTGCAATTTTTGGCCTATTGACGTATGATTGCGTAATCATGCTGAATGTGCTCTCCTCCTGTTCTGTCCATGCTCCTATTATTTCAAAGTCAGACAGCTGGATTTCATAGCCAGCCAGACAAGAGACGTACACCCAATTTGGATGTGGTAGTTGGCCTTTGTAGTGCAACACGAAGTGTGGTAATTACCCAGTGGATTAGGTCAATAACTACTGACTAGGCTGGAGTCCCTTCGTCCTTAAGTTCCTTCAAGCCTCTGCCCTTCGGGTGTGACCTTCGTCTTCAAGTGAAGTGACTCTTCGTGAGCTTCTCCTCGTCAAATACCTCAGTCCCCTTCGTCCTTCGAGTCTCGCCAGGCGTTACACTTGCTCGACTAATCTTTCACTCCTAGTCTTGCCCCATCTCCAAGTCTGGATCCGACCCTATCTGGGCCAGCTGTAACAACTTCTTGTCCATCAATTTTTGAATGGCAATGTTCTTTTCGTTACCAACTCTGAATCTTGCCTCTAGGAGGGTTTCCATTTCTGGAAGGTCTAACCATTGTAGAGGGTTATCGCTTCTTCTCTTTTTGAGCTCATTGCAAGCCCAGGCGCCAGCGCCATTCTTGTCCAAAAATTTCTCTGTCTTTGGCTCCAATCTGAGCAAAGGTGGTGAGGGAGATCATTTTGTGGATGTTAAACACCTCTTGTTTCCCTTCGAACCAGACCAGCATCTTGATCCACCATTCATCGAACCTGTTGTATGTAGTGTTTGAAAGTCCAGTCGCATAACCGATAAATAACCTTAACTTAACAGAACCATGACCGCTTGTAACCACTTAAATCGGTTTGGTTATGTCTAGTTACAGATATATTGCAGTTAAGTTACAGAAATCTGGAAATTTTCAAAACTGGACAAAACCGGTCATAACTGGTCAGGGTGGCTGTACCATTCCCACCCTATCTCCTACATTTCCACGATTTTCCCATATTTTTTGCGTATTTTTCCATCAAGATTTGACTTTGATATCAATATATTTAGAATGTATTAACATGCAGGTCAAGATTGGTCATATCTATCCGCATCATTGTGGTTTTGCCTCGAACCTTTGTCTGATGGTAGATAGGGGTGTTCCCTACATCCGGTACAGCCACCACTAAGCGTGGGAACCACTTCCTTATGAGTCCGATACTGAATATTTCAGCTACTTCAAGCACAGATTTGATAATATCATAAAATGACTATATCTCGAGATTGTGTGAACCGATTAATGTTAGAAAATTATTGACAGAAAGCTATTGGTGCGTGGGAATTTTAGATCACCACAAAACATTTTGCCCAAATTAGAAATTTCTATAACCGGTTAAGGTTTCAGTTATGCCCAAATAAGGCAAGGACCAAACTGGACTTTAAAACGCTAGTTGTACGATCCATCAAATTGCCCTGAATCGGGGACGATCTCAGCCCATTTCCTGGAGCCGGAGGAGAATTGCTGCAGGGTATCTCTCAGTAGAGTTCCTAGATCAAACTCGTCTTCCTTGGGGGGGAAAATCTTGGTCCAATCGGTCGTGCGTCTCTTGGGCACTGACTCGACCTTTGTGGACCTCTTCCTTTAGATGAAGTTGGTTGTTCTTCATCTTCTCAAGCTTTGCGAAGAGCGATGTGATCTGAGTGTTGGTGGTGCTCAATGCTGGCTGCTCTTGTTGGGCGGGTTGGGTGCTCAAGCTCGCGTCCATGGTCTCTTGCTCATAAGTATGTGTGTGACCTATGCTCATCGAGGGGTAAGACATGTGGGGGAACGGTGAATTCCATGTGGGAGGGAGTGGATTTGGTGGTCAAAGAGGGTTCGGACGTTGTGTGCTTCAATTGTGGAGTGGTAAAACTCAATTTGGATCCAGAAGGGGAACTCATTGACAAATTCTATCTGGCAGCTTCTGTCTCCAGGGGTATCGTTGGTATCCTCGTCTTCTGGTTCAACAAGGGGAAGGTGCCAGTGGGATATAGGGAAAGTTTCCCGAACGGCGAGGTATGAGTTTGGGAAGGCAATGATGGGTTGATGAGGATCTCACGAAGAGTCACATCAATCTGATCTGTAAAGAAAAATCTTCTTCAGCAGGTAGTGTCATGAGCACTACTTTCTGGTGCCAGTGGGAGAGGGTACACACAGGCGATATCTGTTGCCCTTCAAGAGGATGGGTAGGTAATACACGTGGATTGTTTAAGTTATATCATGCGCAACCTCGATAACAATTATGCTCGTTCGAAAGTGTGTGCTGACCCACTATGCACAGGGTAGGGGGCGATACTATTAGCAGCGACTAGCCGTGTCCACTTGAATGTGGTCAATGTGCTAGCAAGGCGAACTGCTTTGTGATATGTACAATCTTTGCAATACAATTTATGTCATAGTTCATAATCCGCAGCTGGTGACCTGGTCAAGGGTTCTCGATTTACTTTTGATAGGAAGGTTCTCCCTTATGTCTGGGATCCGACAATAACACAGCGAAACATAGAAAAGTTTTTGCACGAGTACTAGTGCGGGTGAAGTGGGATAGTATAAAAAGTCTTGTTCTTATGAAGGCAACCTAAATCCTACAAGAACTATGGTAATGTGTCCACCGGGTCTTACCAGGACATGTCACGTGATGACAAAGAGAAAAGATAAAGAAAGCTGATTTAATTGATCACGTGATCTAGTCATGTGGCTTGGGTTGGTAGAAAATAAAGAAAGGAAAATAAGATTCATAATACTCCTCGTATGCATTGGAGACAACAAAGAACGACGAGACTTCTTTGTGATTAATTGCGGAAAGGAAGCAGTCATCTTGAAACTTCCTCCAAGAACCCAATTATTGATGTGATATATGTATTGAGGTTGGACATGAAGTCTTTGACTGTTCCATTCTGCACCATTGTCAACTCACTGTGATCGACTTCACAATTTCTCCTGAGCCAACTATTGAGAAGGTTCGGATACACTTTTTAGCATTGAGGTTGGTTCACTGTGTTCAATGCGAAGGTCATCAGCAACAAGGACTCAATGGTCTTGATGTTATGGAAAGTTGTCTGACATATTTGCAAGGTCGAGGAGCTGTCAAAGGACTGAAGGGTTAGGAAGCGTGTACTCAGAATGGATGTGGAACTGTATCTCGCCAACTGGCTCATCATCTGTCGAGCCTGGATGCGCAGCATTGCCTCTAGTTACTTCAATTTTCCAACATTGAAGTTTTGGCAAGAAATTCTCAATGGTCTGCCGCAATACATCTAGGCCAATAGTCACGCGGACCCGGCCTATTCAAGTTACTGTTGTGAACCTTGTTTTCACCTCCTCATTTTCTACCAACCAAAGTCACATGATCAGATCACGTCACCAATTACATCAGCTTTCTTATATTTCCTTTTGACATCAGATGATCTACTACTTAGTCAGCATCACATGACCTGTACCTTTATCTTCATAGCACTTGGTGAACACTTACCATATATAGATATCATAGGTTATTCAGACCTGCCCTAAGCTGGTCTGTGCACATGTACTTGTAGTATAAATACTTGAATACAGTAACCGAACAAGCCAGTGTTGTTCTGGTTGGATTCCCTCCATCCTATACAGTCCCCTCTCTATATGCCATAGTTCTTGTAGGATTTAGGTTGCCTTCATAAGAACAAGACTTTTTCTACTATCCCACCTCACCCGCACTAGTACACGTGCAAAAGCTTTTCTACTCCACTGCTGTGTCATTGTCAGATCCCAGACATAAGGGAAAACCTTCCTATTGGGAGTAAATCTGTATCGCAGGGACTGTACATCCCACAAAGAAGTTTGCTTTGGTAGCGCTTTGCCCTAATTCAAGAGGAAACAACTACCCACTGAAGAATATTCTTCTTACAGGCAGATTGATGTGACTCTTCGTGAGATCCTCATCTGCCCATCATTGCTTTCCCCAACTCATACCTTGCCATCTGGGAAACCTTCCCCATACCGTGTCTTCCCCTCATTGAATCAGAAGATGAACACACCAATGACACTCCTACAGACAGAAGCTGTCAAATGGCAACTTTGATGAACCATATAACAGATTCAATGAATGGTGGACCAAGATGCTGGTCTGGCTCTAAGAAAACCAAGAAGTCTTCACATACTCGAAGAGCAGAGCAAAAGACGGAGAAAAGTACAAGAATTGTGCTGGCGCCTGGGCTCGCAATGAGCTCAAGAAATGGAAAAACAGCCAAGAAGGATGGTTGGACATCCCAGAAATGGAGACCCTTCTCAAAGGGAGATTCCGGGTCAGCAATAAAAAGGACATTGCCATTCGAAAATTGATGGACAAGCAGCAAGGTGCTTGAAAAGAAAGCACCCAAACCTTCTTGACGCACTGGTTGTTCACTCTTCAACCACTGGCAGGCGAAGTGCGACCCTATGGGGGGATAGCCTTGCTAGAAAGGAACAGTCACCAAGACATCATAGGGACATGTTCCTGCAGGTGAACGACCCCTCAAAATATACAACTATATCAATATGATCCAAAAATACGCCAACATGATTGAGTCGTTTGAAACCTGCACCTCCATGTTCTCCAGGAGAGACCCAAACACAATGGATGTTGACACCATCACCATTGACATCCAAAAAACATCTATGGGCTGCTACAACTGTAGAAAAGAGGGCCATGTGGCCCGTGATTGTGAAGCACCTTCCACACAATGCAAAGACTGTGGTTTCTCTCGTGGCGGACATCGAAAAGAATGTCTGAAATGTAAAACTCGAAATGTCAGGGCCGCAGAAGGAACTGCCTCAAACAATAAAAAAAAGTTCTAATGTAACCAACCTCGGATGAAACTAGATGATCATTGAACACACTTGACTTAGAGAGCACAACCCCATGATTGACTGGGTAAATAGAACTGTAACCCTAAATCAATGCCCCATATCTTGCCAAGCCTTGATGGCTTCATATGGACATTGTATGGAAGAAATGAAAAAGGAACATCTGAGACGTAAGCAAACAAGACGAAAGTCAAAGGATGTGTAGAAGACCATTGGCTAAATAATACATTAGACCCTCCAAATTCCCCAAACTTCGCCTCTGTTCTTCATCCCCAAAAAGGATGGAAAGAAGCCCATGGTCAGCGAGGTGGAGCAATCTCAATCACAGCAGAGCCCGAGAAGTAATACTGGAGTTATCATATTTACTCTTCAAATACATGCGGAGATCCTTTTTCTTCTGCATCTAGTTTGGTGCAGGACGACTCGGACTGGCTTATTAGGTCGCTCAAATCGACCATAGTGGAACTTGAAGGTCATCAAACAGCAGTTCCAGAAGCTGTCACGACTCACTAGTACCACATTCACGAACCTCAGCTTGGAAACTCTAGACGTCGACGCCAAGTTTTCCACCAAAGAAACAATTCCGGTTCCCAAACAGCTCCTCCTCTAATCGTCCTTACAAGAGATTGCCATTATCGACCACATTAGACCATCCACGCACACTGAAAAATCAGCTATAATGAACACAAAAAGAAGCCAAGCTAACCTATTGAATGACTACAAATGACAGTGGTGATGGAGTTTGGGTCGGAATGACCATTGACCTCCAACCTGGTACCTCAGTAATCTGTAACGAGAGCATTGATTGCTACCCAGTATGCTTCTTTATCTGTTGATTCAAGAGAAAGGAGTTTTCTGAAACTTTCACCCCAAGACTTACTGAAATGATTGGGTCGCATCCCAATTGACACAAGGAAACTCCTTGGCATCCTTAATATTCACAAGTCGAGTGCTGTGGACGTTGATGATACACGGGTGCAACAAATCATAGCTACAGTTGTGCGAGTAACATCATAAGCATTTCCTTCTGATTGATTGAAGTCAGCTGAAATTCATTGCAGGGATCCTACCACTAGCACGTCATTGGAAGCGAAACCTTGTGAGAAAACAAAAGAAACTGTTCAACATGCATCGAGTACGGATTGGAATGGTGGTACCTTCCTTCTCTTCTCCCCTCCTCTGCTAATCGTTTGGAGGTGTATTGGATACACAGCATGTCGCTGACACCGTGCTGTCTGGCCCGTCTCTTCCTTCCTGATCTCATCGTGTCGCAGTGCCACATCATGTCGTTGTGTTGCCGTTTGGCATTTGTCTACCCCTCCCAATACCTTGTCGACTGAATGAGAATGAAGCCCCATCCTCACGGAATGCCACTGATCAAGATGATTAATTTCGTTTTTCAGGGTTCACGAAGACGAATTGATCTACGTACGGGCTGCGCAAGCTGCTGACCCGGGATACTCTGGACTGCGGTTTTCAATGCGCCATTGATCAATAGTGCATCGCTACCCGGGTAATGGAGAGAGAGAGTGGCACAAGGAATGGTATTGATACTGCTGCTATGAGTTCAAGTGTCACTGAAGCATGGTGGCAATTCTGATATTATTATGTAAAATAAAATCTCTACTTTCTATGGTAGTTGGGGAAGAGAGGTTCAAATGGAAAGGGAAACTATTCATTCCATAGATTTTAACAACACAGTGTCAGTATATTAAAACTATATACATAAGGAAATATTTGAATATGTCCCTCGACTAGGATAGACACTGGATGATTTTCATGCTTCTTTGCAATATCATGCAGGTACTTCTGTTTTTCTCACAGGTGGCCCGTCTTCCATTCCTTTCCAAGCTCTGAACATGGCACTTTAAGCACCAGGTGTCGAAGGTCTGGGGAGTTCAAGAGACAAGTTGCTTTGCTTTGACGAAGGACACATTTTTTTCTTTCTTTTCTTCTTGGATCAGAACATTGAGACCTTTCCAGCGATTGAATCTACAGTTGGTGATGGGGTCCAAGGTCAACTTGTTTTGACTGCAGAATCAAGGAGCATAGTGACCCATTCAACAGAATCACTAGCCACTCCCTTTGTTTTTTTCCATGATGGCTCAGGAATCAGAAAGGATTCTGGGGTGGGTCATTTGCCAATACCTGTTGGGTGAAGGCGGATGCCGGATTTAGTCTGTGTAACATTATTTATCACCCATGTTCACTTTCCAAGCTTGGAAAAAGCTACCTACACCCAGATGCGCCGGAAGCATTTATCACCCAGCTTGGAGAGCTCAGTACACCCAGAAGCACCGAAAGAAGGCCAATGATTAACCCTCTACTGGGTAGTGGACCTGTATAGCAGACCTGCCCAGTCATACATTGTGAATGGTGGCCTGGCTTGGTGTGTTTTAATAAATCATAGAGATGACCAGTGACGGTGTCGATGAGCACACGGCGACCTCCCAGATGATTGGTCCAACTCTGTACTTCCTTTTCCATCGTATTGATCGCCAACAGAGGGAACTACCAGTGTTCACAATCACACATGGCCAAGTTGTTCTAGGCATCATTGCATCTGTTCATTACCCCATTCCCTTTCCTCAATGTAATATCATGGAAAAATGGTTCACTGACTGACATCTTTCAAATGGAATCATTGTGCTTCACGGAAGAATTCCTGAAGGTGATTTTGGCTACTTCTGACTTTTTGTGTGGTTGGTTATAATGTGGCTTTGCCAAAGTGAGCATTGTTATTAAATAATTGTCTATTATAATGTCGACATTTTCGGTCTAACAACTATATAGGACAATATGTTGATTTGGCTGACCTCCAACTGTTCCAACTTATCTGGCACAGCCCGGAATGTGGGCTGCTGTGGTTTCCTCTGGCTCCATAGGGAATGAGACAAAAGCTCTGCTTTGAAACTTGCAGTGGGCTCGATAGACAGAGCATGACACGGTGTTTTTGCGGGCGCAGGCGATCATATAGCTGCTTTCCTATTGCTGCTAATCTCTGTTCTTCTGCAAGTCTTCTGTGCGGAACAACTTGGGCCTAGCAACTGTGCTACTTGAAGGATATGGTACTACTAAGCATCATTATGCTACTGTAGGGGCTTGAACCTGTATGCAAGTGGATGAGGGGAGTTGCCAAGGTGTGAGGGTAGTCTGAAAACAGCGCGAACCTCAAGCTACACACTGACATGTGGGTTAAGGGCCCCCCAGAAGTAATTTTGCGATGAGGTTGACAGTATGTAAGGAGCACTGTGTGTGTGACGCATGCCGCCCGAAATCACTGACTTTCATTTCCAGCTTATCCAAGATCACTCCATTGTTGTAAGCATTGTCACATGTGATCATCAGCCCAGAACCTTCAAATGTTTCACAATGTTCACGTGAACAATTCGATGAGCGCCAAAACTGAGTGACTCACCTTGTCAGATCTACCGTTCAAATGTATCGGTGAGCGTGATGCCTGTGTGCGATCAGGGCAGGAAAGACCGTGAGGTGAATGGACCAATCTTCGCTACCTCAATGACATTGAGCAGCATTGCCACCGGGATTTCCTCTTGTTCCAGGTGCACACAAAGTGCGACATATGCCCGATGGTTTGGCGACGACCACACATCCAATGTGAAGTTCAGGCGGCCGTCCTTGCTATCCACTATCGAGTCTGACCAAAAATGAGATGAACATCTCATTGAGACGGTCATTGGCAAAGGTATTATTACCTGTAGACGAGGCATTGGTAGCAAGGGGATCTGTGCCGGTTGAATTAGAGGTGGACCTGTTCATAGCCAGAGGGTCAGTCACGGTCGGGGATGGAGTAATGTTTGCTACCACGCTGTAGGGTGGGGGTTGCGATGGTCCAAACCGCTGGGTGCCGCAGCGTCTAAATCTTCCTCTGAGATGTCGGAGTGGTCGTGTATTTCAAACTCTTTGCCATTGTCAACAACGGGTGCCAGGACGTAAAATCAGGTAGACCATCTTGGCCGTGACGGTGATGTTGGATGAGGACAAGTAGAAAGAAGTGTCAGTGAGAGTAGCACTCGGAGGGTTGATGGGGGAAATAAAACCAAATTTTCTGGGTTGGAAGCCTCTGGCTCAAATATGTCGTAGGACCCTGATACATGCTGTATGAGACAGCACATGTTCATTGATCTGAGCTGGTGATAGTGCAGTCACATTGTAAGCGGAGAATAATATCATAAAAGAAACCAAAAAAGCACTTGCAATGAGTCAACTGAGTGATTTTATAAAAGAGAACTATGTCAAAAAATCATGGTATTTGGTACAGTGTTGAACGAATCTGAGTCAGAGCCACATAGTATTTACATTACTCATGGGTAATAAGGTCTTCCAGGTTTGGGCTCCGCTCCAGATTACCCAGGGTCTTTTCAATTACCACAGACATTCCAGCATTTCTAGAAATCTCCAGTAGCCACAGATTCTCTAAGATGACATAGTATTTCTGGACAACTACAATCATTCCAATGTCCAAGGTCACATGATACTAAAAGTGGCACTTTGACTCAAGGTTCATAATGATATGCACATCATCATTCTGCGAATGATAGCTAGTACTTGTATAGAAATCACTTGTATTACAATTGCAACATCGGATGAGTTCCCAAATGGATTTTTCTGGTGTGAAATGTCACGCGTTATAAAATAGTACTGAACAGATTTTGCACATTTCGCCCTGCAACCATCAATGCTGGCAAAGCAAAACAACCCCAATCACTTTTGAATTGAGCAATAAAATTGAGTTACAGCAGATTTGCCTGATCTGGCAACTCCAGTGAGCAGGCAACTCATGTGGCATCTTTATTTGAGATTGTTGAGAACGTCACAGATTTCGCCGAAGAACAATCTGCATGTGCCCAGAAGGCATCCTTTGTCATGAGTGTATCTAGTGCCGAACACATACAGCATGACATTCAAGTCGATGGATAAATCACTGTTAGAAGGGTCAGACGTACAAATATGTTCCACCTCATTCATCATACACATCGGGCCGATGCATCATAGTAACTCCCTCCAAAAACATGGCTTTAAGCTCAGGCTTAACTTAACATATTCATTCTCGTAAGTGATGATTGTTCTATTAATATGAGATCCTAACATTTTCTCACCGTGTCTTTTATGAGCAACCGCTCCCCGATAGGTTAACATCATCCGCCCAATCAAACTCGACATACCTGACCTGCACAATGTGCACCAGACAACACAACAGCACACCCTCAATCCACTTCTCCAGCTCCCCCACCCAACTGTCCAGATTAGTGTATCCTTCCAAATGCAATTGATCAATCTAGGCCTCATCATTAACCCGTCAGCCTCAGCCCCACATACAAGATCTAGGAAATAGAAAGCTCACTTACCGCAACAGGCATCTTGTGACTCAGCAGCTCTGAAAACACCTCGTGTGCATACGCCCACATCGGTAAATCTCACTGCCCACAGAATGTCCCAGTACAGATTGATTGAGTCTCGTTCTGCAACACCGGCGACACTCCGCATCCAAAACGAATCACGCCCTGTTGTACTGGAAAAACACAACAAACACAAAACAAAAACAAAAATATAAAGGGCATGTTGGTCGGTCAGGAGCAAAGGTATGATCTTCAAGTGCCACGTATGTGATCACATGTAGCACCTGGAATTTGACTACAACAGGTTCCAACCCTTCTTGAACAGCGTGATCATATTTATGGATTAAAGTTGACTGTGAGCAAGTAGGATTAAATAGCTGGAACCCCAGACGATCTCAAACAGATGTCCATTTAAGGCCATGTCTCTTCGGTTGATGTAGTGCAGATGTGCGTCAAAGGCTGGTCGGGTGTCGAATTTTGAGCGGAAAGAGATTGCGTGGCGATAATTTATTTATGACGATGTTCGAGTTTATTTGTGCGCATACACAACTGTTAAGATGGCTCACCTTTTGATAAACGTGATCCACTGCAGATCAAAGTTGACCACGAGCTGGAACCCCAAACAGTCGTCCATTTAGGCCCATGTCTCGTTGATAGCGATGATTACATGGCGACAATCTATTCCCAACGACATTCAAGTTTGTTTGTGTTCATATACAACAAGATTGCTCATCTTTTCATAAAACATCGAAAATTGCTCCAGAAAACTCTCCTTGTCTATCCATCAGATTATCGAGATGGTCTGGTAAGATGGTCCGCTGATGAGTGTTTAGTTGGCAATGTCAGCCTTTCTACATTGGAGGTGGAATGATCAGTGAACATACCGACATCGGCTTAACTGAGCCAATAAGGAACCGAGCTTGCCACGTGGCAGTGACTCAGCTTGACTCGGTTAACTGCAACTTTGCAGCTCGAGTTGGTTTCGTCGAGTGGTACGACTCACGAGTCTGTGGACTGCATACAACTGTAGGTCTTCAAATTGAACGAGGTGATGGTCACCTAGTGGACCGTGGTGTTCGCTCATCGTCAGTCTACTGTCGACAAAAAAGAAGCAAAATGTCAGTCAAGAAAAGTAATAGGTGTACAGTAGTAACTGTACCAGAGAGTAGAGTGTACCCGGCACAAGGAGATTGGAACTCACGAGTCACAAAGTAGAATTCAACTGGAACTTGGAAGCGGATTGTTAAGTTCAGGACCTGCTAAAAAAGAATACACACATACATATAATGCACCTTGTTTCAAGTTGCAAGTTGCAAGCTGCAGTGAGAGACGCATTGTCATCCATTGCACTGTTTGACTCCGTTGCCAAGATGGTATGGGAAGTTGGGAACATCACTAATTGAGGCCTGAGCTTTGAGGTCGAGGTGGTGCGTCTGCGGAGTGTGCACTCCACTAGTGCCTGTTGGGAACGGCGACAGTGAGATTGAGTGAGTGCAGATGCAGGAGGCAAGGCGGAGGGAGTCCGAGGGACCAGGAGGGGAGGTGAGCCTGCCAGTGAGCCTGAGTGAGGGTGAACAAGTTTGTCGATAGACTGTCCGGACGCATTGGTTCACTGATGGG
>JBBPOL010000528.1:0-12281 GCA_038091435.1 Leccinum variabile | reverse complement strand
ATCAGTGGAATTCAGTACAGCGGGGATTGTTACAACACAGGGTAAACCATACACGGAGAGGAAAATAAGGCATACTCGAAACGTCACCGCCTATTGAACATACGAACCCAACGGACTAGGATGCTTGCTGTTGGATCTCCTCCAGGAAGAGGGACCAATCAGTCGGGAATTCGATGGTGTCTGCGGCACCTCGAAGCATGTGTGCGTGACCGGTACCGCCATGCATTTCCACCGTGTCAGCGATACGACAATTGAACAGTCACGAAGTATTCGTGGCAATGGTTCTCATACATGTTACGGAAACAGCCACATTACGTTTGACCTACTGAACAGAACTGGACAACGCGTAGAATGTCTCCCTGTCTGCATACTTGTTCAGCCAAAATTCCCTGGATAGGGCACGGCTATTCGACGACGAAAGGCGTTTATCTGCGGCTTTTCCAAACCGTGGGACTAGGCGGGCGGGCGAGCGTACTTGGCTGAGTGGAATAACATCGCCAAGATATTCTCCGTTTGCTCTCTTTGCTCGTCGCAGGACATGCATAGACGTGGTGGAGTCGATCTGGTTGGTGCCCTGAGGGATGATATTGAATCGATGTGCATAAACAAGAAAACGTTTGCACCACCAAGGTCTTTGACCCCGAGGCGGAACCGGACGGAAAATGAGTCGAAGCTCTGCGACAGTGTGGCCTAGATGAGCGATGGTTCAATTTCACTGCATACAAATTAATCAAAGTTTTCATTACCTGAGAGCCCGGATCGCGGCCACTGTTCCTCGGGGTCAACATTAAATATCGCCGCATCAAACCGCCCGTATTTCCAGGACGCAGAAGGTGGGGAGGCAACAATTGTTTGTGCGGACTCCAATTCGCTGCTAGAGTAGAAAGGTTTTTGTTGAATGTGGATTGTATACCAAATAGAAAGATTATCGAAAGGAAGAGAGCAGTCGTGAGCGGAGGAGCGTGGCCCACCAATGGTGTGTGGAAGCTTCGAAGCTTCTCTTGCAAGATAATCCCCAAGAGCACTGCGAAGATCGTGAATTTGGAATTGCGCAGCGATGTTAGCGACGGTATCCCGATTGACCTTGGGGTCCCTTGCTAGGTTGATTGCACTGTTGCCTGCGATGAAGGTTCGTGGGGGAAATGGAATTCGGCCAGAAACGCGATGCGACGTTGATTGATCGTGGGCTTTCGCGAAATAGTTCGTCGGTGAACGCTTGGGTTGACCCAGCTTCACTACCGACTGGAAGAGACGGGCGTCCTCCGCCATGTCACCGTCCAACGGGTCATTGATGTAACTGTCGTCATCATTGTCACCATCACCATCACCGCCGACATCGACGACACCTCTCTGTCCTCGCTCGTGTTCCCGGAGATCCGTTGCGAGTTCGAATCTTGAGCATTTTTCAAGACGGTCGAGGTACCTACAGATCTGAGGATCCACGTCGTTGTTATTACTCCTCCGAGCTGGATTCTTGATCATAAGGATGTGCGAATGCTCCGTGACCTCGGCAGTCCACTGGAACGGAGCGCCCGAGTTTCGAATGGAAGGTACAACGTTTTGCAGCAGTTCTATTTTGGGGATGTACCAATTCGTGATGACACCGTTTTTTCCTCTGCGACCTCCAGCATTTGTGACGTGTGTCTTGTTCTCGTGAAAGATACGTAATGACGAGAGCAGCTTACTGCAGTCGTCATCGTCGAGTTCTGGTGCTTGCGCTAGATAAGAAAAATCTAGGAGAGAACGAATGGCGAGAACCACACCCGGGGGCACAGCACCAGCAATTACCGCAATAAGGCAGCGCTGAACATCCTTCTGCATCCTCCCGGTGACCTTCGAGAGATGGGAGATCCCCTCCCCGAAGTGCCGGAAGCCAACAGAGGGTTGAAGGACCGAAAAGCGAAAATCCAGTTCTTGTGCGCCAACGATATTGATCGCCCACTTGACTTCGTGATCCCAGAATCTCTTATGCCACTCGTGGAGTGGCTCCGGAGTTAGGAAATGATGAGGGTTGGCCATTGTCCAGTCCCGAAAGAACGGGAAAGCGACTCCGTTCAATCGATATTCTTGCGCGGCCACGAAATATCGCTCGACGTCGTCAGGATCAACTGTAATTTGACGTAGTTGTTCCAAGGTGTACTTCTTGCTGCGCGGTGGGTGTCGTATCAGATCGCCGAATTGCTTATACATGGCGGTAGTAACCGGCGACGTTTTTCCTCCTACGCCTGCGAGCAAGCAAGCTTCCGGAGTGTCGACGATATATGAGGCGAGGAGTGTATGACAAAGCCGCACGTTGCCGACCGGATCGTTCATCATAGCACCGACACGAGCGACGGTCTTCAGTGGCGCCAAAACGATGTCGAGACACTCATGCATCAGCCGATCAGCGAGTACACCTTGAATGCGTTTCGACCTGTGGATGAACCTGGGGATCGGGAGAAGCGCAGCAAGGAGGAAGGCATCCGATGAAGGTTTGAGGCGAGTCGACGCATGGATATTTGCAAGTCCGATTAGCAGTGGGTGAGCACAACGATCACCGACCAAGGCGGAAATGTTTGTCTTGTCCGATGATAAAACCACACCAAGCAGAGTGGCTCCCTCAGGGAGTTTGCTCTGACGAACTAGTCAGTCACATGCAGGAAGGCCGAGAAAGAAAGAAAGAAAGAAAGAAAAAACATAGAAACTCGCCTGCATCTGCCATGCGACGTCCCCTGTCATCCATCCGGAATACACACGAAGGAGGCGCTCAGCAGTTCGGTAAACACGGCGGGGAATAAGATCCATCTTATCATGGAATAGTGGGTGGCTAAAGAGCGCCTCGAGACAGTGGACGGTGTCGCGGTAAAATAGTCTCACCGGCGACTTCGTCGGCTTTGTGTGCATGACCCGGTAGCGCCACTCTGGTCCGTTGGGGAGGAGCTCCACTAGGCCACGCAGTTGCTGCGCTGTTCGAAAAGATATAGGGAGTGATTTCATCTATGTATCACTTTCAAGATGACCATCGTGAATACCAGACATGATAGGACTCACCAATTCAAGTGACAGAAGACTATCAACGGCCGCCATGCTTAGCCCAGATCGCGTTAGCCATAGCCCAAGTTCCCAATCTGGCCGAGACGCGAACGGATAGTAGAGGTTTGAGTGCCGCTCCTCCGAAAAACGGTCTTGATCGAAGCGCTGAAGAAATGAGAACGGTTCCTGCTCGAAGGTCGCAGCGGCACCAGGAAATTCGTCCACTACTACACCTTGTTGAGGAGCCGGATCTATATCCATCGGAACGTCTTCCGAATAACTTTGGAAATTTGTTGGACTAGCCCGGGATGGGTTCCGGTGTCCGATATCTGTCGCCGAGTGCTGTGACATTTCAAGCTCAAGCTCCGGGTCAAGCAATTCGCCAATTTGAACCAACTGGTCAACCCAGCCGTGGCAGCGGGAAGACGGTTGGTTCATGTGTCGTACAATAGCATCGTCTGACCGTAGTGTCTTGCTGCAGCTTGGACACCGAGGCATAAGTACTTTAATAAGTTAGTTTTCTGAGTCGTCGACTCGGATTTACTGTTTACATACCTAGGAAGTCGTCACGAATGTTGTGACTGGTCACCGTGACATTCATCGTAGCAGCCCGTCCAAAAGAGGAAATGCTGGGGCTATCGATAACAAATTGTGTTCCGGCATGCAAATTTGTAAGAAACTAATCTGTTACTAGAAAGTGGCCGGCGTTGCCGGCTAGTGTTACAGGTTTTGTGGTTTATAATACATTTAGTCAGTCTCGAGCCGGAAAGAGAAAGGAGTCTATGGTATAATACATCGAGTCAGTATCGAATTTGGTCGGTTTACAGGAACGTCCGAGTCTGCTACCTTTGGGACCAATAACACGTACATTCAAAATCGACTCAAAACCAAGAACACGCGTCACGTGTCGTCAAGACTCAATACCCGATCACGCCAGCATATCATATCCTTTTTACGGATTACCAAGCACACAAAGTCAAACGATCGAGTTTCAAACTGAGTGACTGAGTCAGTCCAACGCCCATGGATGGCATGGATGGCATGATATAGTATGTGGCGTTATCACGACGCGAGAATTTCGCAATCTGTTCGAAACGTTTGCTAAGAGATTTTGGAGAGGAGTTGTTCACCCGTCATCCATCAGAACTTGAAGGACTGCGAGAAGAAGACGCCGTCCTGAGACAGAAAGCGGAGGTAACCATGATATAGCGAAGGGCAATATGATTCCCTTTTTAACACAGAAAAACGATACGAACAGTACGTTCACTATGACATTTTGCCGCTCATGCTGATGGGCCGCTTTTACGGACTTCAATTCACAGGCCCAAACACTTGAAGCCACTATATTTGACATTGGCAAACCGTTATGGTTTACACTTTAAAGTAGTCCGTTCAATTCGTATGTACTAGCCCTTTCGCGAAGCAGGAGCAGAGATACAATGAGCTAGGCTGTTACGCGATTTCAAAGACACTCTATTTATGAAACATCCGTCGCGCGAACTGTACAATGAAGAAAAAGGATTAGTTAAAGGAACTTGCTATGGAAAGAAGAAAACACCATTACCGTTCTTGATTTCGAATTGAGCACTGTTTCGCGTTCGATGAAACGACGGACCGCATCCGCCAGCCTGAGTAAGGGGATTTTACATAAATGACATAGCGAACGAAATTATGTAAAATATTTATTACTGTGGACGCTTTTTATTACTGTGGACGCTTTGCACACGAACCTGAAGGCCTGAACACCGGGAAACGACCTTGCTTACGCAAGGTGATCGATTGATCCCGGGCCAACGCATGTGCGAGCGCAGTAGCTTTCATTGCCTGCCGACTTTGAGCAGAGTAATCACCCAAGGTATATACAACTTGGGTAGCGCCGCGCGTGGCCGGCAGAAACCTTGTTTGTCTGGTTGAACGTGAACTTGAAAAATCAATGCATTGGAACTTGAAGTACATACATAATTACATCGCAGGCTTGCAGTCCCCGACTCTTCAAGGGAATAACTAATTTCGTAATAACACGCCAATATCAATGATAGATAGTTGTTGAAACATTCAAGTTACTGCCACGCCGGTGATGAAAATATACATGTACATATCCTTCGAGTCAGCATAGTCGCCAGGCCTTCAAGTTCCGCAGGCTGTATCTTGATCAACAGATCCGAAAACGCCTCGTGCGTGTACGCACACGTCAACGAGTCTTCCACTGCCCGGAGATTGTCCATGTACAAATTGATCAACAAGCTTGCAAATTTGCGCACGAACTGCACGCGTTGGTTGTCCCGCGCGTCCGCACCCGAAACGAATCGTCGGATGGGTTTACAATTCCCACTGGATGTTCATACCTAGAAAATTTTACAATTATAAAAGGCACGCCGGTCGGGTCAGGAGTGGAACGAAGGCAAGCAGAAAACCAAACCACACCCACCTTTAGCCACCATCCTCTGCGCCTCGTTCCGATACTCGGTGACGAGCCACTCGATTCCCTGATTATGCTCTACCAGAACCAACGTCTGCTCATACGTCTGCATCGTTTCCATCAACGATACGGTGTACATATACACTCGCTCTTGATGGTCCTTGTCCGTCTTCGTGATCATATGTGGCACCTGAAAGTCCAACCACAGCATGTTCCAGACCAGGCCGGTCAAGCTTCTTGCGCTTCTTGCGGACCACGTTTGATTCGGACCGCAGCTTTCGACCCTCTGCATATAATTCCCAACCTTGTCCGAGCACGCCTTCAACACGTTTCATGTAAGTCAGGAGTTGATCTGCCGACCCCCGCATCTGAGACCCAACATTTGAACTGGCAACGACGGCGTCAGCCAGCACGGTTCGAGATAAGTGACGCGATGTGCGCCTTATTGTGTAGACGTTTGATGTGCTCCTTGACAGAGTGGATGAGTAGGAGTGATCGGAATCGTTTGCATGCCGTGTAAGCTCAAGGTACCAGGAAACAACGACGCATACCTTTGGTCGAATGGAAATTAAACTCCCATCCATGCGAGTTCCTACGCCTGGAAGATGAAGGATTGGCGAAATTTGATAAAGACACGTTAACGAGGTGCCGTGAGGAGTCGGAGGATGTACGTACATACTTACATTAATCCATTATCGTGTGTGTATTTGTGTGTATTTGGTGTGAATAAATGAAATCCCGTGATCTAAATTACAAATTTATGTGAGAAAACCCTCCCCCACTTACGTGGGAGTCGGGGATAGTGAAACATAAGTACAGATTTGAACGTAGAGGAACGCACGTAAACGTAGTAATTAAGCTGCTAATGATAAGCATGCATAAAAGAACAAAACAGTTGAACTTGGAAGCGGATATAGGACCGGGCCGCATACAATTGATTAGGAACAGTACTAGTGTACACGGTGCACCACGATCCAAACCATTAGACTTCACGGACAGTCAGACGAATCGAAGAAATAATGAACGTACCTTGAGTAGACGAGGATGCTCCCATGTTTGAGTCTAGTTCTCCATCGCTGTCCAACAAGGGTTTCATCCTGAAACGTCTCCTTTTGTATGGACTTGATGGCGGCAGCTTGGAGTTGAAGCATCGTATAAGAACTATTTCACGACACGCTGCATTGAAGACGTGTCATTTGTTTGCCCTAAGGTAACGATGGCTGAACGCGAAGGAGACGAAAGCGGTTGAACCAAGAAGATTTCCATATACTTGGAGGGGGTGAATAAGCGAATGGGTCGATGTCGTAAACGGGAAGAGGATTGATCCTGTGTCACGGTGTCTGTGGAAATTATTAAGATCATATACGTCTTGCAGCAGCGGTCACTGACTGGCCAGTTAATATTTAATGTTCGGGTAATCGGTACCAAGCACTTCTGTGTGTGCGTGAATGCAAAGTGAGTAGCCCGTTGTTTCGAAGAGAAGCGCACCTCTATATTATCCTTGCAACCCATCAAAGGACAGTGCCGAAGAAATGATGGGTCGGAGCCTAATACAGCCTATCTACGAACAGTTCTCGATCGCTGTTCGTCTCAAGCAACAGGTGCGTAAAGGATTCCGAATCTCATTCCGAATACTATTCCAATTAGCATCATCATCATCTATGTTTGAACAACTGAATTCTACATTCTCTGATATATATTCATTGTTTGCGATCAAAAAAATTGATCATACACTTGAGACTAAAATGGGCTGGAGACAGTCAAGTGTCTCCGATGTAGGTTTACAGTTCCCACCATTGGAAAGACACATTCTGAATCTCGAAAAGTCGCGCCCGCTTGCGCATACAATACGTACTACCACATCAGGCACCAGACTCCCAACCTCGGTCCTCTGATGAGGAAATCAGAATTAAAGCTGAGAGATAGCGATATGATATGTGAATGGGCATACCATGATTGACTTAACTGGCATATCCGAGACGTTGAAAGTTCGTAAGAATTTTCTGGTCAACGTTCGATAAGAGGAACGGACAAAACGATCAAAACGATCAAAAGGGGTTTGCTCGAAAAGAAGATGTCGTAGGGACTATCGAGAGTCGCACGCCACACTTATGTAAACAACTAACTAAGCAAATTATATTAATATTCAAAAAAAGTCAGCCCACACACTACATTTGAAGCGATCACCTTGCTTCAAAGCTTGAAGCCTTGCAAGGTTCTACTTATCATGTCCATTGTCCTAGGACCTAAATTCGTACTCACACACGTGACCGTTCACGTGAATGGCACGAGACGATTACTAATACTCAATGACTCAATGGGAAATTCATTGGGCACCTTGCCTTTCTGTCAACAGCTCTAAACGCGTTCGTACGAATAGTTGACGTTGTGGATTGCGTCTCGAATAGCGCAGTTTAACGCATTGTGAGCCTGGTAAATTCGAACTGGCGATTCGAGTCGAAGCGTGTACCAGGATAATTTTCTTTTTGGTGGCGCGCGTACTTACTTAGATGAAAGTTGAAAATCATGAAACTGTTACTCATGCGCCACAGGTTTTCGAACCGATCACCAAGACGTACCGGCCTCTTTCCCACTTGGTGCGCCTATGCAAAGAAGCCGCTGGGCGACGTGAAGCTGATGGGGTTGTTGATAGATATGATCGGGTATGTGTACATTTCCTTTCTTTTGGTCGTCGGACGATAACATTATGTTACGGAGACAGGCGACCTCGACGAGCCGGGGCATTTGCAGGACGATCTGTTGACGCTTCTCAAGGTGTGTCGGCGAAGAAGATATTGCTCAGAATTCTGTTCCGTCATCCCTAGACGATGTCTTGATTTTCGATCTCAAAGAGTCGGAGCCGATCCATATGTCGCAGGACAGATGCTCCCGTGAACGCTGTTGATGCCTCGTCTAGTGGATGACTCAGTGCTATTTTGGAAGCACGACGTCCGAGTAGATAAAGGAGGCCGCCTTTCATATCACGCTGTACGCTATCTGCATCGCCAGAGGCAATGATCTCTGCTTATGCAGCTGGGCCAGATACAGGGAGAGAATCCGGTCGAGGGGGCCATAGGGCTACAATTGAGGGAGGTGGCGACGGTCGACCTAGGGACCGGATCGTCATGACAGGTACATTACATTGCAGTAGGTGTACCGGGGTATTCCTGGGTATTTAGTGTACGTGATTTCTTCGCCTGCTATTCACAACCGAGGTGACAGGATTGATGGTGCCAGGTGCAGGTCTCAAACATTGTGTATCATAACTCTGAAAGAAGGAAGTTGGACGGTCGAGGTACCACGGTCCACGGCTCGCCATGGGCGTCGCGCGAATCGAGTCTTGCCGTTCCTCGCTAGCTGAGTTCGGTGCCCGTGTCTCTTATTCCCGTAATGAAGGAAGACAGTGCGAACTTGACATGAATGTGGGCGTTGTTCTCTTTTTCCAATCTAAAAGCATGGAATGGTTGTGCAGTTGTTCCTGCACGCAGCTCGACCCCCGTCATTCTATCCACCCCTCCCTCCTGCATACCTGCAGTACGGGTGCGGGTAGGAGTGTTGCGAGATTAACTGCACCCCGTGCCATTCCCCTCCTCGGAGCCCGCACAAACTGCTATTTTTCCCCTTAATCTTGATTCTCTCACACCGTACATGTTACTCCACGATAGAGAGGTTTTCCTTCTTTGGAGAATTAACTTCGGGTCACTGGAGACAAGCAAGGTTTGAGCGGACTGGCGTCGGCACTTCCCGAGTTTGTGAGTACGGATAACGTAATCTCCAAATGCAGTTAAAAGGTAGTCTGGTGACCAGCCCGGCACTGCAGCGTGATGATTTTGCCCCTCCTCTACAGTCGGGGAATAAAATTGTTGTTCCGCGACGTTCTCTTTTTTTTTTGGAACGAGCGAGCATTCACCGTGGTGTGCGGGGGTCACCGCACGTTCTCAAGTATTCATCCTCTTCAGGTCATCGTCGCCTCGCCATGTCCCGGCGTCCTTGCCCTGCCGTGTCGCTGCACCGTCGTCACACTCGCCGTCGTTGCATTGTAACCTCTGAATCCGAGCATGTTATGTAATTTTTACCACGGTTGGAAAAAACGGTCGAATTGTCTGGATCTTCCATTCAAGTCCTGTTATGAATTCAGAACTCCCTTCTTTACTTTCCCCATCCACTCCATCTTTCAGTTGTGAAGGACCTCCAACCCTCTCAGGGCCCAGCTCGTTTACTGTCGTACTACAGGCCTCCCAAAACACTTCTCCAATTCGAAACGTACCATCTCGACCATTATCAAGTACCTTATTTCACGCCACAGATGGGGCTGTGGTTGACGACACTGACACAGAAACCGAACCGCCTGACGTCGAAACACTCCTGGTTGAAAGCTATCCCAATTGCTCACCCGTAGGTCTTTGGCAGGTCCTAGGTTTATTAACTGAGTCGACTCAGATTGCACAGGACCCGAGATTCAGCGGCCACGTGGTTGATCCAGATGTGCCCTATCTCCATCTCGAAATTGCTCGAGCACGAAGAGCTGTTCTGCAGGCTCGAGTAAAGCTTACTGTACGCGAAATTTCGGAGCAAATGTTACAAACACGACTTCATCGTGTGAACATGCAACACTTCAAACAGGAGCTGGAGGATGTCAATACCAATGTTGGGCAATGGTGTGCTGCAATTCGCCGATCTGGCCGTCCGCTTCACTCCACTGTTACCCAACGGCATCCAACACGCAAGCTTCGAACCTCTCGTGAGTTGATTTATTTGTCTACCACAAATGAATTTGTTAATTCCAGATGAAGGATTATTCAGACCCATTCCTCATGATGAGGAGTATTTCGTCGATCTTCGTTAGTATACCTAACGGAATCCAGTGAAGAGGTCTAGCTTCTCCGCGGTCGAAAACTATGTCTATATTGCAGTTATCACTTCGAATTTCTGTGAATTTTCTTTGTCATGATTTGTCCTGGATGATGTGAATATTGTGACCTGCCTTAATGACTGACGTAATCCTCCATTTGCCTTGGCAATTGTTTCAGTTCCCCCCCTCCACCTTTGTTGATACAACTCACAGTGCACAGTTGTGCACTAGTGTAACATTGGATTTTTCCATGTCCCTCGGAATCCGCCCCGCATCCGTTATTACTGGAGCATTTAATACAATGCCCACTATGCTGTACCATAGCCTTCCACCTCTCTACTCTCCTCCTCCAACAATTTGGACCCGAAACTCGTCACAACCATCTACGAATGGTTTAACTACAGACGTGCATTTTACAGCACGCCTTGCACCAGAGATGAAGGAGGTCAACGGAGCTCCTCACACAGATACCCTTGTCGATGATGCCACGCCACGCAAGGAAGCCACGCGGCCAACACCCGACGTTAGTAATGAAACAGCCCGCGATACGCTCTCTTCTACCAAGTTTCCTCCTACAATCAACGGGGATCGTTGCCTCAAAATCATCCAAACCCTTCAAGGTTCATTCTTCGAAATTCAGGTCAGTGCTGCAGGATCTCGATGTCATGGTTGCGCGATTGACGAGTTTCCACAGACCTTTTATGACGTGACACCCGAGGAGTTCAAATTCATAGCATACGAGCGAAGAAACCACCTGTATCCGAAGCAAGTTCTTCTTATACTACTCGCAAGCGACTAACTCACCCTTCCCTCAGACTTCTCTACAACCACAAGCTCTTTTATATCACCGCAATGTTCCCTCTCCCCGTTCACGAATGCCCACCCGCGTTCATCGCGGATCGTGTTCGAGCTCTCATGGCACCCTATTCCCACCCCGGTGTCACATTACAATTTCGACCCAACTCAGCGATTCAGGGTCAGCGACGTGGCGAGTCTGTTATTCCTGATTTCCGACTCGACATTCGCCCACGCCATGAACTCGGGTTTGCTGCTTGGATTGGGGAATGCGCATTCAGTCAAACCCGCGCTGACGCCGAAGCCCAGTTGTCACAGGCTGTCTCAAACGCTCCCCAAATCGACACCGCATTTTTGATCTCATTCGAAGATGCAGCTACCCACCTTCCGCGACGGGACTTTGGTCATAAGATATTCTCTCAGCCACGCCTCCCAGACGTGGCATTTAAGCCAATCGGCCTGGGTGATCAGCCCATCAGCGAGCTGCACCCTGTGATCGTCAACGACGTGACTTGGGTTAAGATCAAGGCAGTTGATTTTTTCATCTTTCTTCGCGGAGACGATGGGAAATTTAACTTCAAAGTCGAGGAAGGTAACTTGCTCGCCGCACGTGGGGTAAATACAGCCATATACTTGAGAGTTCCGGTACTGAATCGATACAGAGGTTACACCCTTGTATCTCTATGGAGAATGTCCAATCGTTACTTGATGTCGCAGCTAAACGACTCCTTTCTCGTATCGCTGACACGGTGGAAATGCATGGCGGTACCGGTCACGCACACACGCTTCGAGGTGCCGCAGACACCATCGAATTCCCGGCTGATTGGTCCCTCTTCCTGGAGGAGATCCAACAGTCACTGTATGGTACCGCGCTCACACGTTACACGACGTGCTACAACGGAGAAAATATCCCCAAGCGGAAAGAGCCGTCCTCCACAGAGGTAGACCCTTTGAATAGGCGGCCTGCCCCTCCACAGCCTTCGGACCCAGGCGGTTCGCAGAAGAAACCAGATCGGAAGAGCAGACGGAGAAAACGTAAGCAGCTGCTGAATGTCGTACCCGATCATCAAGACCCCCAAGCATCCTAGTCCGTTGGGTTCGTATGTTCAATAGGCGGTGACGTTTCGAGTATGCCTTATTTTCCTCTCCGTGTATGGTTTACCCTGTGTTGTAACAATCCCCGCTGTACTGAATTCCACTGAT
>JBBPOL010000527.1:0-12304 GCA_038091435.1 Leccinum variabile | reverse complement strand
CCCCTCTCCGAGGATTGGCCTGAAGGCCGGACCACCGACACGCTTGGGCGACGATGTACAGTACGAGTAGGGGGCAGATAAGGGAGCGGGATAGATAGCGGTTTCGAGCCTACGAAAGCTCTCATCAGGGGGCACCGCTACCCCGACCACTGCCCGGCGTCCGAGGCCGTTTAGGGTACCAACTTCCAATCTTACGCCCTATGCGGGGAGTTGGCCAGCTTGCAGAGGCGACGGGGGCATGCAAGAGGCGCGACCCCGGATGGATTGGTTGCAATTTTGGGATGCACGAATGGGGAGGAGGGGTGCTTCCTGCTCGAGGAACTGGGAGATGGAGGAAAGCGAAAAGGAGGTGAATCCCACAGGTGGTGCTGGCACTAGAGGCAAAGCTCTATTTGTGAGGGTGGGCAGACGTGAATGTAATTTTCCGTCCGACGACGCATCGGTAGAGGAGTGTGCCACCTTGGTGTGCCACCGTGACTGTGCGCAAGTTGCATTTGAAGTGGGAATAATGCGACGACAAAATGATATGATAATGATCCAAAAAATAAATACTGTGTCTATTTCTCGTAGACAGACCGAAATATATAGACGATGAGAAGTGGTTGGACGACATGTTTCACATGTGCCATATTCGAGATGCTGTCTACGCACATTTTGATGATGTAAGCATGATGTGAAGTAGACCATGCGTAGACAGCAAGATTCTCGAATATGGCAATGAAACGTGTCGTAGAAACCACTTCTCTCGACGAGGATACGGTCTGTCTACGAGAAATAGACACAGTATTTATTTTTTGGATCATTATCATATCATTTTGTCGTCGACTAGACACAACACTATGGTCACTACCACATCTCTCATTATTCCCACTTCAAATGCAACTTGCGCACAGTGGCACACCTGGTAAGGTGGCTCACTAGCACTCCTCTACCGATGCGTCGTCGGACGGAAAATTACATTCACGTCTTCCCACCCTCACAAATAGAGCTTTGCCTCTAGTGTGGCAGGCGAGACCCTTTCGGGTTCCCGTCGGCACTTCGGCGGTGCCATGCGGTACGCACGGTGACAGCATTTCACCGTGGGTCCCTCTCTGCCGCATCCCGAGTAGGATTCGAGTGACAAAGAACGTAGGTCTCTTCCAGGAAGCCAGTCTAAGCGACTCCCACGGCTCGGAGTTGTGGCGTTTGTAGAACCACCTTCGGAACGTTGCGGCGGAGTTTTAATAGAGCCAATTCATCATGCATCCTGACTGGCACGGTTGTGTCGTAGCATAGCGATAATCATACAAAATTTACTAGTGACACATGGGGGGCCCGCCACATGTAATGCCCATGATTCTGCAGCGCAGATTGAAACCCAGCTGACGTGACAATTGTCTCCAGCACGTCTGGGGAGGAGACCAATCGGAACCAGAATATTACACCCGTCGCAGACTGCGGGCTCGGAGGTTTCACTCGAGATGAGTCAATGTCGCATCATGTCACATGGTCAAGCTCTGACTTGCCTTCTTGAATGGACTCAGTTGACAGAGTATGTCTTTCCCGGCTTTCCCGATCGTTTCACACGTGCTCCTCCATTAGGGATGGTATCACGTCCTAAACTGACACTTCAATTTATCATTGGTGTGGCTCAGTTCTTTTATTCACAATCTCGACCGATCGCTCCCGAATGAAACATTCAATGCGCGTGCATATATATACTATAAACCTGCTCTCCGTTACAGATTTCGACCTCGGTCGACTGCCACTGCATGGGGAATCAAGCCGCTCATTACTACAAGTCAAGATGTCATCCACTTCCCCCATCCCACAATATATTGAATCGCTGTATGTCTCGATGTTCTTTGCCACCATTACGACGACGGCTTTTTACGGCATAACATGCATGCAGTCGTGAGTGTCGTTCATTTCATGGTATGTTTCATGCGAGGACGGCCGATCTCAATCACTTTGACAGATTCTACTATTACATCCAGTGAGGTCCACGTTTATCGCGCTTTCACTGAATTACCGAGTGTTCGTTCCAGTTATCAGGGCGATCCTTTACGCACAAAATTATTTGTGAGTCATAGTAGTTGCTCACGAGTCCAGCCTGGTAATACAAGGCATCGTTTCAAGGTGGCAGCTCTATGGTACAGTTAGCTCGCCATCAGTTAGAGAGAGTCCCTGACGCTTTACAATAGGGGACTGAACACGATTCATGAAGCGTTAACCGTCATCGGCAGTACGTTCGCAGACCGAAAACCTCGCTCTCATTCATCCTGACATTCCATACAGCGTACAAATTCATCTTGGGCGTGCTAAGGCCGTCTGGGTCATTGATTGACGGGACATCGTGAGTTTTTGCGCTCATGCTGCCGGCCCCGTGTTGCGATGTATTCTCCCCAGCGAGTTTACAGTAAGTTACGTCTTTGACGCTTTCGGAACATCTGCTGACGTGGTAATAGGCCCAGTTGCTCATAACGGTGCCTGTTGTATTTTTTGCGCGATGAACGGTAGGATTCACATCAATCCAGGCGCTAGCTGCCGTACTTGCGCAGGGTTACTTTGTCTTTCGAATTTACATCGGTTCGTATATTATTTTTCGAGTCATTTTATTTGCGACTGAAAGTTGTTCAGTTGGTGGGAAGAATTTTCTTCCGTCCTTCATTATTTGGGTAAGGGGTATATTTGAATGGCGAGCCACGCAGTCAATTAACTGTTGGGTTACAGGCCATCCTAGGATGTGGCCAGCTTGGTAAGACTCTGCGAGTTTCAGGGAATAAACCCTGACCGCGCTGTTCCTGAACGTTAGGAGGTACCATTTGTAAGCCTTCACAGGTCCCTTTCGTGTCAGTAAACCCTAACCGTTGACATTCTTAGTCTACCTGTACAAAGCACTTCGTTTCAATGATGGGTTCGTTCGCTCCTTTTGCAGAGAATGCAAGGACAGATTTACTATCGACTTTGTAGCGCGCACGTCGTCAAACTCGATGGGCCAGATATCAAGAGCTTCACTGTGAGTGTATGTTTCCGTTCTCCGAACCAAGGATCTTAGCTTTGGGTGGACAGAGAATAGGCACCTCGATACTCTCTGTTGGTGCTGGGATAGATATCCTAATCGCCATTTCCTTGACATACCTTCTTCTTCGAAAACGGACAGCCGCTAGCTACGCGAGGTAAGAACGCAGGGACCCCGTATAAGAACATCTGAATCATGGTCCACAAGCACGGCACATATTTTGCAACGTCTGATCTTGTTTTCGGTGAATACGGGTTCATGGACGGCACTGTTTGCACTCATATCCATTATCTTGGTGCGTTCTGGTAAATTTTGTCACATTTTGCGCTCATGCCTGAAAATCACACTGCAGATGCAAACCTCTCTGACGGAATTGATTGGTATGGCGTTTGCGACTCCGCTTTGCTCTGTCTACTGTAACACGGCGCTCGCGAACCTGAATGCAAGACAATACATTCAGAGTGAAACGACAGGCGACACAGAGCAGGTTGTAGGGTCGCGGGGAATAGAAGTCATCATGATTTCAACGGACAGACAGAAAGAGAAGAAGATGTCGTTTACCTCCGCTCCTCTTGGACAGGTTAGTTCTCACGATGATGATGATACAAGTCGTCGTTCGCGTTTCCTTCCTGTCGCGAATTTGACGCTGATTCGTCCTGGTAGCGGGATACGGTGACGTTTACAGATGGAGTCGTCGGAGAACGCAGTCTGAGCTGGGAAGAGGTTCGGATATGATGAACGTTGGCTGTGCCATACTCGATGATGCCCCTAATTGGCATCCTGTAGCCATTTTACCGGAAATATATTCACTCCTTTTTTCTTCGTATTAAATTCTGGTTGTCCGAATAAACATTGATCGTCGTACTCTGGTAATATGTGTCAGTTATAGCTCAGGTTGTGTCTCCAGTAGGAAGAAGACCCAGGGGTGGAATGCGCGGCAACGAGCCGCAGAACGGGTCAGCTTGCTCGTCCGTCTGAGGCCCCTCTCTGAGGATTAGGGCCGGACCACGGACACGCTTGGGCGACGATGTACAGTACGAGTAGGGGGCAGATAAGGGAGCGGTATAGATAGCGGTTTGGAGCCTGCGAAAGCTTTCGTCAGGGGGCACCGCTACCCCGACCGCTGCCCGTCCGAGGCCGTTTAGGGTACCAGCTTCCAATCTTACGCCCTATGCGGGGAGTTGGCCAGCTTGCAGAGGCGACGGGGGCATGCAAGAGGCGCGACCCCGGATGGATTGGTTACAATTTCGGGATGCACGAGTGGGGAGGAGGGGTACTTCCTGCTCGAGGAACTGGGAGATGGAGGAAAGGGAAAGGGAAAGGGTGGTGAATCCCACAGGGGGTGCTGGCAGGCGGGACCTTTTCGGGTTCCCGTCGGCACTTTGGCGCTGCCATGCGGTACCCACGGTGACAGCATTTCACCGTGGGGTCCCTCTCTGCCATCCGAGTAGGATTCGATAGAGAGACACTTATGATTGTTTCGATGACGACACCAAGTGTCGCCACGTGGGAACTTGGAAGTTCCACCCGCACCCGTCGTTGCTCGAATTCAGCAATTCATCATTTGAAGTACCCATGAACGACAGCGAAGCATTGATCATCAGGTCTCATCAACGAGGTATCGATCCATGACGCTGAACCGGGCCTGACTGAACTTATAGCACGACGAACACGTAGGTCTCATTTCCCCATTTCCCGGAAGCCAGCGACTCCCCACGGCACGGGGTTATAGCGATAGACGAATTCCTGCACGCTCCCGCATGTCGTATGACACGGTTAGATCCATCCCTTTCCCTTTCCAAAATTGACCGATGGATCCCCTTCTCCTCTTATCTATGCCATTCGGGGCTTCTCCTTTCCCTGATCATGTCTCAGGCGTGTCTCTCTCTCAACAAACAATCAGACTAGGGACGTCAAGCATCACGTCCCAATTTGATAAAACCCTCATTGGTTGCCGTGGTGCAGCTCGGATCATTTTTTCAGCAGCTCATCCGATTGCTTCCGACAATGTATTTAAAAGAATCAGCACTCACCCAGGTCTAAGTTACAGATCTCGACAACTGCCACTGCAGGGGAATCGAACCGCTCGTTACAAGTCACGATGGAACGAGATCCGCTCCTCTCACAATATTTTGAATCTTTATACGCTTCTGTGTTCTTTGCCACCATTATGACGACGGCATTTTACGGTATAACATGCGTGCAGTCGTGAGTGTGGTTCATTTTATGGTATGTTTTATGGGAGGACGATCGATCTCAATCGCTCGGACAGATTATACTATTGCATCCAGTGAGGTCCACATTTATCGCGCTTTCGCTGGATTACCGAGCATTCGTTCCAGTTATCAGGACGATCCTTTACGCATAAAGCTATTTGTGAGTCAATAGTAGTTGTTCACGAGTCCAGCCTGGTGATACAACACATTCTTTCAAGGTGGCAGCTCTATGGTACAGTTGGCTCGCCCTCATTTTGATAGAGTTCCTGACGCTTCACGATAGGGGAGTGGATACCATCCACGAAGCGTTATCCATTTCCGGAAGTACGTTCGCAGACCGAAAACCTCGCTCTCGTTCATACCGGCATCTCACAGTGTACAAGCTCGTTTTGGCCAGCTTGCTAAGGCCGTTGTCGTTGGAAATGGACGGGATACCGTGAGTCATTGCGCTTGTACTCCCGCTGGTCGCGTGTTGAGATATGTATTCTCGCCAGCGAGTTCATGGTAAGTAGGTCTTTGACGCCTTCGGAACACCGCCGACGTTGTAATAGATTCAGTTGCTCACAATGGTGCCTGTTTTATTTTTTGCGTGATGAACGGGTAGGATTCACATTATCCAGGGGCTGGTCACCGTACTTGCTCAGGGATTCTTTGTCTATCGAATCTACGTCGGTTCGTGTATTTGTCGAGTCATTTTATCTGCGACTGAAAGTTGTTCAGTTAGTGGGAGGCATATTGTTCCGCCTATCATTTGGGTAAGGGGTCTATTCGAATGGCGAGCCCCACAGTCGGTTAACTGTTGGGATATAGGCCATCCTAGGATGTTTCCAGCTTGGTAAGACTCCGCAACTTTCAGGTGAAATGTTAATGAATCCTGACCGCACTTTTCCTTAACGTTACTAGGAGGTATCATCTGTGAGCTTCCAGGGATTCCTTTCATGCCACTATACCCCAACTGCTGACATTCTCAGCCTATGTGTGCAAAGCACTTTATTTTAGTGATGGGTTCGTTCGTTCCCTTCGCAGAGAATGCAAGCTTGCGATCTATCGTTGACTTTGTAGATTACACGTCGTCAAGGTCACTGAATTGAATGACAAGACCTTCACTGTAGGTGTATATTTCCTTTTTCTGAAGTATTACAGGGTCTTAGCTTTGGGTGGCCAGATCATAGCCACCTCGATACTCTCTGTTGGCGCTGGGGTAGATATCATGATCTCCATTTCCTTGACGTACCTTCTTCGAAAACGAACAGCCTCTAGCTTCGCGAGGTAAGAACACGGAGACCATGTATAAGCACATCTGAATCGTGGTCCACAAGAATGGCACATATTTTGCAACGCCTAATTGTGTTTTCGGCTAATACGGGCTCATGGACGGCATTGTTTGCACTCTTGACCATCATCTTGGTGCGTTCTGGTTACAATTGTCAGATTTTTTTTTTTCATTCCTGAGAAACCAAAACTACAGATGCATGCCTTTCCGACGAAGATGAACTATGTGGCATTTTCGATCCCGCTTTGCACTGTCTACTGTAACACGGTGCTCGCAAACCTGAATGCAAGACAATATATTCGGAACGAATTTAGGGGGCACAATTTCGACACAGAGCAGGTTACAGGGTCGGGAGGAATGGAGGTCATCATGATTTCGACGGACAGGCAGAAAGAGAAGAAGACATCAATTTCCTCCGCCCCTCTCGTTCAGGTGAGTTCTCACAACGATGATGCAAATCGTCGATCGCGTTTCCTCCCCCCGTCGCGAACGGTCACGATGAGTGCTTGGACGCTGATTCATCATGATCATGGTAGCAGAATCAGGTGACGTTTACAGATGGGATTCAGTTCGAGACGTCGGAGAACGCAGTGTGAAAACTGGGACGAGCTTCAAGATATGATGGATGTTGACTGCCATACTCGCTCGCACTCCCTGTGTAATAGTATTTGATCGCGTGAGACGATCTTATCATGTATATAATATGTCCACATAGCTGGTCTAGTGGTATGCTGATCAGTTGATTCGTCCTATCGAGCGCAAACGCTGCCCGTCGGGAATGATCCAAACCACCAGATTCGTCCATCATCTGCTCGTAAAAATAGACGTGATATTGTGACACTGTTTGTCCATCTGCCACCGCCCAGATCCCATCAAACTGTATCGCAGACACGAGATGGTTATCCTCGTCAGGACTGTGCTGGTCTCCGACCGTCATGCGACACGCAGAGAGGTATGCAAACTAAGGGTTCTCCAACCTACATCTGATGATGTGTTCGATCGTAAAGTGATCCGAAACCTGCACTGGCACTTGAACAGTCGTTCCCTCTTTGGCAGACCACCCGAAGTGGACCCAATCGTTTTTCTAGAGCTCTTCTGAAACCTGGGATATAGATGATTCCGGACCTTCAATGCGTGTGAACGAAGCGGGACCTTGCACGATATCCAGCTCTCTGCCAACAGAATTGAGTTCGGCGACCTCGTTTAGATCCTTCACTTCCCCTAGCAGCTCGTACCGGCGGAAGACACAAAGACACAAGTTGCGATTGTTCTCAAATATGATGAATAATCTACATGCCATGGCGCGAGAGGATCCAGCGCTTGCAGAGCGAAGCGATTGCATCATTGAGATCGGCCATTTCTCCCAAGCAGGCGAGAGCGATTGTAGAGACAGGTTGCAATGTTTTTCAAACAAGCTGAGCATTCCGGAGGAAATGGTTGCGCGCTTGATGTCCAAAGTTGATGGTCTCGTTGAGAACCCTTGGCGCATGTATCGATCGGACAGATAAACTGGCAGTGCGCTGCAAGACAGACAGTGGGAAGAAGGTCTAGCGCTTCTTTCGCAGCCACAACCCCATCCTTGATGTCCACTACGTTCCCGAAGCTTGCAGTAGCGATGCCAGAGGTGGCAACTAGCAAGTACTATAGCAAGCGAGAGCCATCGACTGGGGTGACCCGGTGGGCAGAGACTCAGCACTCGGCGACACCAAGCTCGATCGCCGGTTCGTCGGACGTCCCGCCCCAATACTCAAACTTGGAGAAAAGATGGACTCTGCTTATGAAAAAAAACTGCAGGACCGGTATACACGTCATTTTTCTGCCAGTTCCCTCTTTGACGGAAAGGAACGAATTACCTGGAGACATATGGTCTGGGCTGGGTGTTTTGGAAACTGCCTTGGAATGTTGCACGGGCGGGCGACTGCGGTGAAATGCTACAGTGGCAACTATACAGACCGACAGTATACGCCTCCATGCGTCGCCTGGATCATCATGGTGAAAGTGTGGCTGTGATAATTGTTTTCGTATACGTATTACTAATACTAGTAGTATCAGCATACAACCAAGTAAGTCGCTTTTATCAGACCATGTTTCTACTGGGAACGGTCGAAGATCCCCGCATGCAATCACGAGATGTTTGGCCCATCAAGACGTCACCGGGAATTCACATGAGGGGAACGCGTTTTCCCCAAGGTACTTTCTACTTATTTAATTTCCTCTTTCGTCCCGTCCAATTGCTGGATTCAATCGCCCCAAAGTTTGAAATCGTCGACTTGCAGACCAGGGGTCAATTTCAGGTTGAACAGATCGAAGTCACAGCCCTTTTACCACAATATGTATGAAATGTAGACATGACTGTCATATCATTGATCATTATCAGGGTGGACGGATCCTGCAACGACTCGAGTTTGCTTGAACCTGGAAGCCCAGAATTCGGTGGAAGCGGTTATCGTTGTGCAAGTCAATCAAACCTACCCCTTCAGGGTTGTGAATGCACGCCTAACGGCCCATCAGCGAGTAGTGTCTTCTGAACTTACCATCATGAGCGTCTAGTACATGCTATGTATTTGTAATTTGCTTCCCCGCGCTCGCTTACTACGTAAGACTCGCTTCATTCAAGGAATCGCCTTGTACGGCAGCCTTCCGAGTCGGAGGTTCAGCGCTCAACATGGAAGACGTTGCCTGATGGGTCTTCTGGAATGGATGAGATTGAATGCATCACTCTCATAGCGCCAGAAGTGCAGGGTTGTTCGATACATCACCGAGGCGGGTCGAAATGAACGACAGGAGTCGATGGTTCTTGCGCAGCTGGCTTCAACAAATCCAGAAAAAAGGTGTCGATGCATTTTCAAATCCCAGAGCGCGGTACTGACCTTCCGCTTCTCTCGGTTAAATTTGCGGACGCGAGGGGCCCTGATGATGTGGTTTGTGCCCGAGTCGTAGTTTGAATATCAGTCGATTGATCACATTGGACATCGCCTTTCTTGCGCCAAGTCCTCGCGGACTCCAGCTTTACGATGAGGAGTCCAAGTGGGCCACCGCAATGTTCGGCCGCGTTCCGGTATTAGCCAATGTAGATACCCACCGCATTTCCAACGTTCGTATATTGGACATACGGAAATGTGATTGGCGTATGCCTTGTCGTCGAGCGTTGATACACGCGGTTGGTTGGTACGCATCAACTCATACGACGATGGCATGAGAGTAGGTGTCGATTATCCGTCGTGTGCGCCGACGGAAATGGAGATATTTGAGAATCAGGTGATGGGAGACTCATCTTGTTTGCACCGAGTGTGCGTGTTGTGATCGCCGACAGGGATTTGGTTTATTGTCGATCGACGTTGCGCCGGGAGGACGTGAGAATCGGTACGGTCGACGCTGGTCACGCGCGATAAGCGTCCACTCGTAAGTCACGTACCTACCAATAATGTCATCGCCGACGGAGGAACGACGCGTGCACTAAGTATGTAGTCAAAGGAACAAATGGAGGTGATATTACCCATGCTTTTAGAAGGTGGATGTGCAGTGAACGCCGTTGGCTGGTGGATGTGATTAAGTTGCGGTTGACACCGGTTTGACTCTAGGTAACGGTGAAAAGGGATCGGCGAAAAAAAGGGTCTCAGTCAGATAGGGAAGTCTTGTATTTAACATTGGAGTCGTGATGCAGCCATTTCAGGGGTAGGCACTGAGGGGAAGGAGGCCATACCTAATTAGGAAAAAAATAGTCGGATGATGGACCAGGTCAATGTGTTCTGTGGGTGGACGGACGCGTGGGTTTGACCACGGAGCTTATTTTGTTTGGAGTCGTGGTGACGGCGCTGCGGCGTTTCAGGGACTGGGCTTGACGGTGACTCATAATGTAGTGTGATGTCGTCATAGATCTGTGCAAGAGCGCGAAGGAAGAGGGATAACCTAACACGATTGGGGGTGACCCGATGTGTATCCAAGCCAAGGGATTCGGTTAGAAAGTATTCTGAGAAATCTGGCACGTTTTGATGCGGCGTGGGGTAAGTTGTAACACACGAGGTGTGATGACGGACGGGGACGATTTACTGTTACGGTGTGCAATGCGGTGGCGCAACATTTGAAGAGCGCGAATGAAAGAGGAGGGAGAGTTTCACGGGATGACGGGAACGGGGAACGAAAAGCTGTGAGAGCGGGTGGATGGAGTGGGGGTGTGTACGTGTGATTACGTTATCACACCAAGCTGTAATCAGATGCCGAGCAGATGCCGAGCGATCGTAAGAGGGCGAGCAGCACGCACTGCAACCCCCCCTGCAAGGCGGTGCAAGAGAGCGACTCTCCGTCGTGGTACAAGTAGGAGGACCGTCCTCGCCCTGTTTACCTCCCCGTCTCAGCCTTTTCCTCACAGTTGTGTGATGGACTATCAAGATTACACTCAGTCGACCCAGCGTGTCTGGCCTACACACCTCTCACAGCAACAACAACAGCCTGGGTCATTTCCCTCCCCGGTCTCTCCAAACCCCTTTTATTTCCCCGCCCAGCAACAGCAGCCACAACAACAGACGTCACCAGTCACGGACCCGCGTCCGACCTCATCAGGACTCACCCTCAACCTCAGCGCGCTCTCCGTGACATCGCCACCGTCCCTATCGCCCACCGCACCTCATCTACAGGCAACTCAGCTCCACGCTCATCAGCTCCATGCACACCACTCTATGCCCCGTCAACCTCACCACACTCACTCCCACTCTCACTCAGCTGGATCATCCATCTCTCCGATAACTCCCGTCTCTCCCCAAAACATGCCCCTCCACTCCCCACAACCCCAGTTTGGCTACAACCTCGAAGATACCATCGCATCATCTGGCGGTCTTGTTCCTGCCCAAGACCCTGCTTTCGCTCAGGGACGGCCTGGTACTGGATCGCACAGCAACTCTTCCGAACTTGCTGTGGAGAAAAGCGTTCCCCGAAAGCGAAGCCTCACAAACACTCTTCCCGTCTCTCCCACCGCTACCTCCGCCCCGCACGGCATGCACCATCACTCGCACTCATATTCCTCCCCCCATCATGCTCTTCCTCATATAATCACGACGAAAGTATCTCCGCCTCCTCTACCCAACTCTCCCACTTCTCCCTCTTCGTCTCATCCCTCCAATTCCCATTCCCATTCCCGCTCCCTCTCACATTCTCACTCGCATTCTTCCCTCTCCCAGTCACATTCTTCACAGCATACACGCCCTCAACTGGACGTAAACCCCAATCCCGCCTCGCCTTACGATGATATCGATAGCGCTGGCACTGGTTTCACTGGTATTGCTGACGATGCCTCGGACGACGATTTTAGTAGTCCGTCTGTATCATTCTCTGCTGGAGGAGGTTCGTTCGGTGAATATGAACTGCACTCATGTGCACCCTCGGCTGCTCATCGTTTCTTCTCCAGGAAACCCCAACTCGAAGGCATCTGGATCCTCGAGTCAATCAGGGCAGAACGCTGTGGCAAAGTCTGTCGGTACCAATAATTTTGTAACAAAACTTTATCAGTAAGTCTCACTCCCCACGCTACTCACGCGTGGTAGCAACTATTATTTTCCCATAGAATGATCAACGATGCAAAGTCCCAAAACTTCATTTCATGGACCGAATTAGGGACAAGGTGCTTATTTGTTTCGCGTTGATCATGGAAGTTGTTCGAATGCCGAATTGATGCAATGTTTGCTTAGCTTTGTTGTGTCCAATGTGGGCGAGTTTAGCAGGAGCATACTTGGGTCGCATTTCAAGCACAACAACGTACGTTTTTTCGTCATTCCCCTCTAACCTAAATACCGATTATATCCAGTTCTCGTCCTTCGTCCG